>JACJUY010001927.1:88572-101933 GCA_014220935.1 Platorchestia sp. MABIK
GGTGAGTTGATATATTTATCATTTAGCATCAAAATAAGCACTGCAACAGTTCCAAAAGGAGATCCTAACAGGCCAAGTTTTTTCAAAGATACTAATGACATCGCTCATCACTCGTTTATGCAATGCATTAGTTTCTGAAATTTTGCTCAGTTCATTCCAGTGCTCCCAAAAGAACTTCTTGTTAACGAGACACCTTCATAATTTCCATTGAGAAAACACCTTTATGTAGGGACCACGCTGAACCCAAGTGGTTTGATAAAAATGGAGCTGCAATTTCAAATAAATCAAAGAACGAATTTTACTAATAGGTTTACACCCTGTGTGTTTTCGCTAACAAAGTCCTCTTTAGTAAAAACAATCGCGTTGTTTCCTTAACTGCCGCATAATGCAAACTTAGTCAAATGAATATTGAAGAAGTTATGTGGGGAATATTAAAGAAGTTTTGCAAAAAATTTAATAAACACTCTATGTCCACTACTTTAAACTTTCAAAACAAGATTCAGGAAGACGGAGGATCCCAAAAATTACGTCTTGGACTCATCATCACTGGTTAAAAAAACGTTATTCCTTGGTATCCAAAACCATCTGATGACGGCCAAAATTTTCCAGTTCTCCAGAAAATTGCGCGTCTTCTTCTTGTTCTCACAAATCAGTAAAGCAGTTAAGTAGCATCCAGAGGCAGCGAACGATGTCCACTCGGCTTTGTCTCGATTATAAAATCTTAATTAAAGTTCAGTTTACGCAGTCCGGACCTTATTTTAGCACAGCTTGTCATAGCTGGAAGCCAGAGACCCGAGCTCCGTCATTACGTTTTTATGCAGGGCAAGGATTTGAACAAACTCATCAGGGCTCAGCCATGCGAAACATTACGGTGTTCATAAAAATTCAAGATTTTGGAAACATCAAACACTCTAAAATGTGGGTGTGAAACTAATCCTCAAGTAGGTCAAAAGTGAACGAACTGATATTCTCCAAATGAGTGAAATGTTCTTTGTTTCAAAGGTTCTGTCAAAGCTTAAATGAATTTATGCTTGCTTTTCGCCCAACAATTCGGTAAAGGGTCTTACTTTTTAAACTCGAAACTCTACTTTTTTCTTCCATACTTCAATCGAGAACTTATGCACCTAGTTCGATTCGATTATAATGAAGCTTTAACTTTGAAAACTCACTTATAATGACACAGTACCTTGCAGCTTGTATTTTGATGTTAGACATGTATACTTCATACATATAAAAAAGTATTTTCGATTCTTAGGTGCTTGTTCAATCCAATTTACGATAACGAAACTAACTGTAAAACAATTTCAATATTATAACAACAAATAACTCCCACCGTGCACGTTTCACTACGTAATAGCCCCAAAATGAATTAATTCTCAGAATGAATTGACATCTAAAAACTTCAATTTGCATTGAAGCGCTCAGATAATCTGAAGTTGACTTCGAAAGCCATCATCGTACCCGTTTTCACAAAGAAAAACTGAACTTCTACGTTGGAAAACAATGATCTCAAGTTTTCATTTATGAACGCAATCAACTAAAGCATGTTTCTACATAGTAAACAGAGCCTCGTATTTGAACAGTATGTATTAGAAGGATTAAGAATCAACGGTAATTGAAATGAGTTCCGAGCTCATTGTTAGGCTGAATTCGTTTGGCTTCTAGTTCTAATAAACGTAAATGGATACCGTTTACAAAATTACATCAATCAAATAGTTCCGTCAGCTCGCATAACTCAATGGGATTATATAAGCTCTTACTTCGTGCTGGAAATGTTAGTAGCCGTGGGCATTACAATTTAAAGAAGAATACTAGATCCATCGAATTGGCAGAAAGAAGAATCTGTTATTTTTTAACACCATTAACTTTGTTTTAACGTTTGAGAAGTAGAAAATATCACAGCTTAAAAAGTGAATTAGCTTTCATTAACGATAATTGTTACATGCGATAAAGAGGATGAACTCAATTATGATAAGTAATTCTTTCACATCTTGTGTCCGACGACCGAGTAATCGATTTCCAAAAATTACGGCTGCATCATCACACACTCACCTTGAAAGTGCTTCTATTCTGCATTTACCGTAACTGATCGAGGCATTAATATCAATCTATTTTCTTCCTGAGATGCGAATTATAAAACTTGGCAGGGTTTCAACTCGCGAGTAACTTCTGTATAAACGATTTCACCGAATTCCCTCACTTCTCTGGCCTGACCTCCGCGTGAAATTTGAGCATCTGTCTCCTGCTTTTATCATGTCCTTTGGTTTTACAGATTCATTTGATGAGGCGTTTCGCTTGGTAGTTTCTATCTCGCTTTGCTCTATTTTCTCTGCAACAATTTGAAAGAAATCAAACAATTTGTTCTTCAGTGCCTCGATGGTAATAAGGAATTCATTTTAATATTTGATTTATGGAGCATTTAAAATAATGATGCGAAAAAATTCATCAGCTACGCAGTTTTATACGCATGTAGTTAATGAACGGAATTAACTAATTTCTTAACTGAAATCCCCAACAAATTTTTTTGGAAAGAACTGATCAGCAATTTCTGACGAGAAAAAATTAACTGAAGCATATAATAATTTTTACCACTTCGCCTTTCACATACCTCACGTACCTTATTCACGATAGCGTAAGTTTGATGCAGTGATAGACAAAAGCAAATGAACCACCATTAAGCTAGTTGAGCCTCCGAAAAAAAAAGTAGTTTGACAGTGAATTCTGTTAACTGATATGAGCGCAATTTATTCTTGGTTTAATTTCGCCCCTCAGGGATGCAATTCACGTCAAACATCTGCATCGGAACCCAATCGGTGCCGGGCCCACCACTTCTCCTCGAAATCTCAGCGTGCTTTGAGCACCGGCGCTTGTGAGTTGCCTAAATCACTGCTAGCATTTGCTTCTCAGATATGCGTGCAAAAATAAATTATGAACAGGGAAGCACTTTTCGAATGACTGCATGTAGAAGCTAATGAACTCTTTTGGCCCTTGGACAGGAGTTTTTCCTTGCTCCAAATATTTTAATTTCAAGCGTCCATGGCACCCTACATCTTAATCTGGAACACATGAATTCTTAACATCTTCGGCTCGGCCACCAGGATACGGGAAAGGAAAAAAATCATTGAACGGCGTGGTGAGGTCTCTTTGAATGACTGGAAAACATTACAGTTGAAAAGTTGTTTCTACACAGATAAAGGAATGATTGGCTAATATTCTTTGGCCCAATTAATTTGAAACTGCTGCATTCAGCAGTCGATTGAACTCGTTTTGCGTATAAGTTTCGTTAATTCAAAAGCTGAAATAATGGTTTAACAAATAAGGGAAACTCTTTATCCTATGTAGTTACACTCATTTTTCATGACAAACGCATGCACATAGAAAATTACATTGTTTTAATGGCATTTTCTCACTCGAAATTACGATTTTGAGTGGGACTGAGTTGAGTTTGAAATTCAAACGACTTGTACCTTATTTTCAAGGTTTCATCATTTTCATGACAACGATATTTACTTCCAATTGCTAGAGTTTTCCTGTCGAAAGATTACTACGCTTTTCATGCATTCGGATATAAAAGCTGAGCAATATTGCGGGTGAATTGAATACCATCATGCATGAACGAACTGATTTGCATAAGTGACATGAAAAAATGTTGCAGATTTATAAAAGATTCAACATTCGAAAGAACTACAATGTTCGACTACAAAAACTACCCTGTAAACAAACAAGGCGGTCATCCTGTCCAAAATATCAATTTTTTATGACGCCAGAACTATAGCTATCCTCGAAGTCCCAGTGTCATATCCTTAATGCCATTCGTTGATAATTGGAGCAGCTGGCATTTCCGCGACAAAATCATGAACAACTTAGGATAGCAGCAAGAAAAAGTATTTTGTCTTCCATTGTAAGAAAATATTCGGCTTGAAATTTATAGCCTTGTAAAATGTAGCTTTCAAGCTGAACTAAACGTTGGGTATTTTGTGTTTTTTTATCGCATCCGTTTCGCCTGCATACGTGTCATTGTTAACATAGAGAAGTAGAGACAGCAAAATTATAACGGAAGCAGAACGAAACTTTAACGGTCCACTGTGTCGTGAGACGGGCAGCATACATTTAAGGAATTCACCAGTAATGGTATACTCAGGATTCCTCGTCAATGTTTTCACCAGAAGCGCTTAAATTAGGTATCGCTACAACACGTTTACTAGGGTACATGGTCCGTCATAAATGATGGGACTTAATAATATTCGATAGAGCGCATAAATCATGAAATCAGGTCGTACAGATACGGTCATTAAGCTCGCCTTTAGTAGTATTATTCCAACTTTGTTTATCCTTAAGAGCGTGAAAGAGAGACGAACCAACCAATCAAGTAAGAACTGTGTAGGGATTACCGTCTCACATCGATGGATGACGCTTGCACTGCTACTGTGGCCGTAGTGGTGACGGTTCAAGGAATTCACAGCGTTTTTTAATGTATTTTTCCTCTGTGATTTCAGACTAGTGAAATTGCAAAGTGCAAAAGTATCTTGGGATTTTTTACGGAGCATATTTTGAAATTAGAGATTAATTGAATTGTTTTGCTTTCACTTTGCGAGCCATGCAGTTATGCTCATCGCACTAAGAAAGTTAAAAAAATTTTTACGCAAATAATAATTAATCCATCCAGGAACAAACGACGAATGAACGATATGGAAAAACAATGCTCTGAAACAGATACGAGCTAACAGTTATGACGTACTAAAAAATAATACGATATATGAAAATATTCGTACGATACGATAATTTTGCTTTGGTATCGCATCCCAAAACGTATTAAAAAAACGTACTCTAACTACTAAAACATAAACACCCACTAAAATATAGTTTCAGATTTCCATTTTCACGGAAAGAAATTGCCGCGGCAACACTAAACAACCAACAACGTTTTCATTTGAAGTATTGGTTAAAGTAAATCACTATTAGACTGGATATTAAAACTTTTTCAAAACTTCGTAGCATAAATATTTTGCTAGCTGGACAGCGGTATTAACAAGCTTCACTTGAAAATCGCTCTCCCACTAAACGAGAAGAGAAAGGAAAGAATTGCAATAATTGTTACTCAGACAACTCATGGATGTTATCAGGATTATGCGTTCGTATGTTAATTTGCCAAGTGAAATTAGCTTATACAAACTTTACGAAAGATGATCGGTTAAACTTTCAATCCCAGCCTAACTTCGCATGCCTCGTCAAGAGAAGTAAAACTGCAGCTCTTAATCGTTCATACAAGTGCCAGTTTTTCAAGGAAAGCTTATTTCTTTTGTTTCTTAAGATTGACAAAATAACAAACATTAGTTTTCAATTTCAGCATAGTTGTGAAAGAGTGTTCATATTAATACCCATTTTACACAAAGGTAAAATTGAAGGAATTCTCTAGTTAATACTTTAAAATTGATCATATAAGAAAATCTCAATTGGTCTACGTTCGCAAGCCCCTATACCTAATGCAACACATTTTCATTCGTTATTTGACTCCAAAACTGGAAGGACTTTACTCCAGTGTTTTAATACTTGTTAACGCAGAAATTTGCTTATCCTTAAAATGTGATTCGTTGCCGTGCGATCAGAGACACTGCTATGCCAAGTATTTCAGTATAATACAGACATCACTAGAGCAAGTACTTCACTGTAATATAGACACTCTCGAGGCAAGTATTTAAGTATAATATTGACATCACTAAGGCAGGTATTTCACTGCAATATAGACACTCTCGGGGCAAGTATGTCAGTGTAATAAAGACATCACTAAAAAAAGCATTTCACTATAATATAAACGCTCTCAAGGCGAGTATATCAGTGTAGTATAGACATCACTAAAAAACATTTCACTGTAATACAGACACTCTCAAGGCAAGTATATCAGTGTAATCTAGACATCACCAAGGCAGGTATTTCACAGTAATATAGACCTCCCTAAGACCAGTATTTCAATGAAATATAACGAGAGAAACAGCATGTGTCCACAACGAGTCCATCAATAAACGCAAACGAGATCGCATCACTTCCTTTTGAACAACCGCTTCCGAATGAGGGATCTTCAGGAGATTTTTAGGAAGGCAATAAATGTAACTTTGAAATCACTCAACATCTGTTCGGGCTACCTTAATTAAAGAGTTCGGGTAGTGGCCAGGCCGCAGTGCCATCACGAGGACGTTCTTTAGAGTTTTAAATCCTCCCTGTGCGTAAATCAGAGGAAATTTCCTACTGCGCGCTCTCAAGCGTCATAAAGTCATAGCCGGGAATATTTATGCGAATTCTTTGCTTTTTTTAGGCTTTGCGTTGGGAACGACTAAAAAAAATAACCTCAATTCTCAATCTCTGTATCAGTGAGCATTCGAAATAAGATTCATATTATTAGTGAAAATATTGTTGTGACATAGAAATTTTGAATTATAAACATTTCTGAAATTCAGTTGAATTATCCTAAAACAGGAATAATTTCTAGTTTGGAAAAAGGATGTATTAGAACATAATATAAAAGAAACACCAAATTCACGGCAGTAAGCATGTATTTTTATTTAAAAAGTTAGCATATTCAACAAGTTTGAAATCAGATCTTAGAAAACCTCTGCGCTTTAGCGTTATGTATGAAATTTAGCAGCATCTAAAGCCCAATACATGCTCAAACTTCATTATATGTAAGATTGAAATTGTTGATTGAAATACGTACGTTCTTCCAAAAACCCGTAAATATTTTTTGAGTGAGTACTAAACAGATGAGCTTAAATACTAATTCCAGGATTATTGACTGAAAGAGTGCGCGCTAAGTGCATTATCAGCGCAACTAGTTAGATAAGTTCAGGTCGATATCTGTACGCATGGCTCACCCCTGGTCCCTCTCCGGCCGCTGTCGCCGCAGCGTAGCATTCGCCCGAAGTGCCGGAGGTCGGCCAAGTTTAGAGTTTTCTACCAGTAAAAAAAACCTAGCCTTACGATCAGGCTTTTGCTCGGCGCAGAAAACGACTTATGCCGTGCGTTCAGACGCCGCGATTTTCATGAAAATGATTAGTTTTTTACTCTCGAAGAAATGAAACTTTAGCCGAAGTCTTGTGAGCAGATGTTAGCGAGACAAGTTACGCAGGACCCTCATTTTTTTCACCCATCAAGAAACAAGTTTTACATCATTAAATAAGATATTCCGTGTTAGAAGCTCTGGAGGCTTCATTTCAACGGCGGTTCAGTAGAAAATGGATACAGGACAAGGTGTTGGAATCCAGAATAGGACCGATTTCGATCAAATGTAACTCTTTAGTAAAATATCTGCAGAACCGGTTAGGTAATATTACAATCTCATGACTTCAGAATATTTTTTTAAGAAGCCTGACAAGTTTTAAGCGCTGGTGGCCGCTGCAACTGTCATAGGAATGATGAACTAGATTAGAAAAATACTCCGATACATGTAGCTTCAGTTTCTTCAGAAAGCAGCTTTGGCTCCGTGTTCAATATTTTGTCGTTTCTGCAGTCGAGCGCCTGTGTGTTTGGATGAACTTAAATAATTTATTTGCTTCTCTGGAGATGCCGGATGAGAACACAATCCGTATGAGAGAAATAAACGATCAAATTCAACATTTGATGGCGAAAAAATTCAGTGGCGTTCATTTTAAAAAAAATCTTGAATGACTTTCGTGTACAGAAAGGCAAATAATTGCATTTTAGAGCTCGCCCTAAACCGTTACGTTACTGCAAAGCATCAAATGATGATGAAAGAAACACCTCTTCCTCGGTTGAAAGAGAATTTTAAAGTCTATCTCTTCAACAAATAATATGATTCAGAGGTAAAATTTTCCCCGGTAATTACCAGCTCAATTTGTGCGGACCCAACGTACTCTCACATTTACAACGTACTCTTACATTTGATGGATGAACTTATTTTTCTGCTCAACTACCTTACCTCTGTCTGTGTGAGTAAAATCTTTATATAGAAAGAAACTGAGAGAAAATTGTGCTAAATTATGGCTAGAAATTTATCCAGTGCAGAAATTTACCCCAAATGTTTCGATTTAATTGCATTATAAGAATTGTCAGGTTTTCCTAAATAATAATTACAATGGAACAAAAACACTAAAACGAACAGAATGAATACATACATATACTTATTCATAAAATAAATAGTTATAAGAAATCAGCGCAAATAATCATGGAAGTAAATCAATTAAACTTAAAACAGGAGAAATATTTAAATGAAAAATTTTTGCCACAGCTAAATTAGAAGAGGGTTGTGTTCTCTTCCTGAAACCGCCAACAGTAGCCGAAAGCATGAATTTGGTCGGTCGAACAAATTAATAAAATAAATTCATTTTCAAAAACCAAATTCATAAGCCTTCTTCTAAAACATCCTCTTTTGGAAAACCAATTCAAGTAAAATGAAACGCAAGCAAATAATTAATGATTTTATAAGCTGGTATTTCCGAAAATTAGAAATAACTTTTTACTGAGCTGAATTTTGGTGAGAGAATAGAATACTTTGGAGCACAGCCATAGAAAAGATTTCATTTGGATGCAGCGGACGAAAAAATTCTATTCGTTCACATGAGATCAGGCTACTATCACATTTATTTCTATTCAGAGATGTATTCTCTGGAACTTTTTCAACTAAATACAAAACACAGTCACGAATATTTTATCTAGATTCATATCCAATTTCTGTTGCCCAATTTCTCAAAATGCAGTTGGAAGGGTGAACGAAATTTTTCATTTTTGCATCATTTAAGCGATACTATTTGAAGCAAAACTAAACTCTATTCAAACAAAACTCAATACTTATTTCACGTGTCCTTCCGCCATTACATTTTCCAACCGGCGCCTCGGTACTGACCGTGGTAGCTGTGTGAGGTTTGGTTATGCGCCTAGAATAGCTGGAGCTCAAGCCAAATTTCGTCAACTGTAATCATAATTGAATATGTTGTGCAGTTTTACACATGTTATTTCTTAATTATTATAGCTGTAATTGCTATTGGTACGAGATTGTGGGAAACAGAGCAATCTATAAGCATTGAAAGAGCTTATTAATGACAAAATGAATCCCGTAGCATGCATGCAGAAGAAACTGAGCGATTATGTATTTATCAGGAATATTTTTCAGTTTAAGTTTTACAAGAAATCAAGCAACTCCTTAGGATTGAAAATGAAGAAAATAAAAATATCAGCGTATTCTTTCTCTCATTTTGATTTTTGAATGCACTTTGTTAATTCATCAGCTGTCCCTTTGATTTTATAGACCCATGTCAGGTCACTGGCACCCAATCTTCACTACATCAAGAAAAGAATAACCGTATGTTCTAAAATTTGCATCTTCACATCTACTGAATTTGAATGAGGGCATTATTGGGATAATTCTCATTTTCACTTAGGAATATGTGAGGAAAACAAAAACTTTACGCTAATTCTCTGCTACTGGAATCCAGAAAAAAGAGTTTTAGTGTGTCTGATTACTTCATGGTTACGAGTTGAGTAACGATCGATTGTGTGGAACCAGATTTCACTGTAGAAAGAATAAGTCTTGAAATATCAACCTAATCTTATTGCATCTGGTCAGTGAGTGTTTTTCTAAGGTAGATGAAATGGTTTGAATTCTTTTCTCGCGCTGCCGCTGCCACCTGAACAGAAATATGTTCAAACTGGCAAGTTCATAGTCCTGTAAATTCCAAATACATTTAATGAGCTGCAATAGAAGAACAATTTACTGAATTTATTTTAAATCTGGTATTAGAAAAAACTTTAGGATAGTTGTGGGCTTCACAAAAACTTGAAATAACTCTTAAGGAATTTCACATTTTTTCGAAACCCACGAAACAACGAGTCAAATCCAGAGTATTTGCTTCTGCCTAAACTGTTTTCAATTTAATTTCTGATTTTCAGAGCAGAGGAATCAGTGTTTTCGAACATGTCTTGCTCATCGCTAATTAGAGTTTATTTAAAAAGGTAAGCTTGACGCTGGCCGTAAAATATTACGAAACAGGCGCTCATTAGTCACAAATTAATGAATGCGAAATAATATCTCGGCAATGTGTATTACTGAGAGGTAAATAGTCTGCATAAACATGAATTTACGAGTGTGATAAATGTGGACCGACTATGTTCCAAAATGGTACACTGAAACACGCAGAATTAAACTGGAGATTTCAGAATAATAAATGACAAAAAAAATTTTATATCTATCAAAAGATGCTGAGAACTGCGTCAGATTAAGTGGTACTAGAGCGTAATCGGTGATACATTTAATATTAAACTTCAGTTTTCACACCCGATAAGAAAACGCACGTCCACGTAAAAACGCTCGCACGTACAGTACCCATAAGCTGAGCGGGCTTGCGGTTTTTGTTTCAGTAAATAGACTCACTTCGTCAGAGGTGCTGCCGGCATCTCGTGTCTACATCTTGCTCAGCCTCCTTCCAATTCACCGAGACGAGAGCAAAAAAGTTGTGTGTAGCGTCAGGCACATGCGTGCCGACATGGCGCATGTTAGCATGGCTCGTGCAGATTATTACAGACTGCACACCTCGTTTCACTTGCTCGCTCTGCGAAGTTATCCGAGCTCTCTACCCTAGGAAATTGGATTTCTTGTCAAAGCCTTTGATACTCCAGGCTTTACGATTCGGTTAATTTGCACCAGGATAGTTTTTTGGCTCACAATGCTGTTTGAAATGTATCATACTGGTATATCAAGAACATCACTAAGAATTTACTATTTTGTGTCTCTAAGCACCATTTCTCGAAATTCATTTTTTACCAAGTTTCATTACTTCTTACTTTCAAGCCCAAATAATCGTCGAAATTCATCGTAAGAGAGAATATAAATAATAAGTAGTTCGTTCATATCTTTAAGCCCCGACATTTTTCGCATTATTTCAGGCATCAAGAAAATCACACTAATTTATTAACTTTTAAACTAAACAATTTAAGCAATTTCAAAAATCTATTTACCATAAGCGATACAGATGTAGATTGTTTCTTAAGTCTAGTACAATGGTCAAATTTGAGTATAGCTACCTGTGGGTCCGAATAAGTTCAGTGACTTCTAGGGCATCTCACCAGCAGCGCTATCCTAAGGTGTACAATTATGTTTAACCTAATTCACTTACCCTAGTAAGTTGGTACCTAACTGATCAATGAATTAGTTCACTTGAGATCCGATGCTTAATTTTAAAAAATAGTTTACATGGGCTAGATGTTAACAATGTATTCCAGAAACGACTTGAGAACAGACTAAAGATCAATAACATTAACCATGGCATATTACCTTATCAGGATGAATTATGTAATATGTATTACTGAGAGGTAAATAGCCTGCATAAGCAAGAACTTACGAGTATGAAAAAGGCCGACCGACTATGATCCAAAATGGTACACTCGATGGCTAATTGGCTGTAGGTCCATGGCTAATTGGCTGTTGTTCAGATAGGACATTGTCAATGACAGCGTATTGTTTCAGATTTGTTAGGTATGATCTGAATCAATCATGAGCAACTTCTTTAATGCCATAACAGTGGAGTTTCGAGAGTAATATGTTATAGTCCATACAATCGAATGTTTTTCGAAAATCAAGAGATACGAAGAAAACAAGCTTTCTTTCGTCAATTATGGAACTTCTGCAAAAACCAAATTGTTCATCATAGAGGAATGACTTTTCTTTAAAATGGGAATACAACTTTTATATACAAGTTTCTCGAATATTTTACTAATAATTGGTAGCACAGAGATAGGTCTAGAATTGTTAGCGCAAATTTTTTTACCACTCTTAAAATAGGGGTTACTTTAGCAATGTTGAGAGAGTTCGAGAAAATGCCTACGAAGAGCGACTAGTTAATAATATTGGATGTGAACGAGGCTATAATGTCAGTTATAGCTTTGAGGACTTAAGTTGAGAACGTTTTTAATCCACTTGATTTATTTTTCAGGTTGTTTATGCACGTAAATACATCGGAAGAGTTGGTGGCCGTGAAGAAAAAAAAGAGTTGTGTTCAAAGATATGATCCATTTATTCCAAGTGATCAGTAGGTTCACTGGTAATACCATCAGCTATGTTTTTTCTTCGTTTACGAATAAATCGTTAATATGATTAGCTATGTCTTTCTTCTTGTGATATTTTATATTATCATGAACAATACGCTCAATCGTTTTCTTAGCAGCATTATTCGGTTTTTAGCAGGTGCCAGGTTTTCAGCATTTAGCAGCATTATTTCGGAGAATTCAGCAGGTGCCAGTTTTTTTTAATATTAGTTCAAATTGAGTAAATTTGATCGTAAAGTAATTCTTTCTCGTCGTCTTCATCTGATTTGTCACATAGTTCCTGAATCTGTGATACATTTCCCTAGATATTCGCCCTTCGTAAAGAAGAGCTAGGTGCGCTTGACGTTTCTTTATAATCATAATGATTTCTTCAGTAATCCAGGGCTTTTGTTTATTTTTTGATGAAATTGTACGAGTGATGATCGGAAATCATTGATTATATGCAGTCGTTATGATTACAGTCAAGCTTAGAATTGCTTCATCAATGTTCATTGCATTATTTTTCTGTTTAGAGATGTCCAATGCTGGCATTAGTTTTTCTAGAACTCTGAGCATTGCTCACAAATTAGATTCATTTACTCAGCGATATAAGTAAAATTCAGCCTGTGGTTTGGTGCAAGGAACATAGACAGTTTACATAATAAGAAAAATTGGAAAATGATCCGATAAGTCGGAAGTAATTATTCCAGTAAGAAAATCAGTTGGCTTTGTCATGAAAATATTGTCGAGCAGCGGAGCAGATTCTGATGAGATACGTGTAGCCTTCGTTTTAATTGAGAAGAAAGATTTAGACTGAAAGGTAATTACGAAATTTGAGATTAGTTCGCAGTTTTCATGTCTCATTAGATCAGAATTGAAGTCACCGCAGATGATGGTGTAATTGTATAAATTTTGTTGAACTGATGGAGCCCGCACAGGAAAGATACCGGACAGGCTGTTGGAGGCCTGTATACCGCAAGCATGACCTGTTTACCATTTTTCGTCAGCTCTATGAAAAATGTTTCTATATGACTACGATTCATTGTTGCACTTGTTATGATTTTCGAATCTATGTGTTTAGATATGTCCGTACTATAATATGTAGTGGGTGGTGGCTATAATACCGTTGCATTTGAATCATGTCTTTAGTTGAGTCATCTAACCAGTGTTGGGTGAGGCTAAGAACGTCAAAGTCACTATAATATTATGCTCAGTGATAGTACATCGTGGTTTACCAATTTTCCGTTAGAGTGATCTACAGTTCCAACACAGCAGCGAAAAATCATTTCGACTTGCTCTCATCGATTCATCGAATTTTTTAAAAAAGAAAAAAC
>JACJUY010001928.1:0-13399 GCA_014220935.1 Platorchestia sp. MABIK
AGATCTACGGACAACGGACCACTAACACTTACCACCACGGTACACTTACGTTCAGCCTCTCTGAACATAACTGCGTGACCACATGGTCCCCTAAAAACTCCACATCCATTCATGAGTTCTGCCTCCTTCTTCGCAGTTACCATCTACGATTAGTTCCTCGTTTACTAACCCACTGTCTAAAGACGCACACCACAATTACCCTCAATCCCGTACCTGGGCCCAACTTGAACTCACTATCACTTCACACCTCGGTTGGAGTTCTACACCCAGGATCGACCCCAGGGAATTCCTCGTCGTGAAGAGTCAAGACCAGCATCAACTCGACGGCTTATAAATAAATCAGGCGAGAAAATAGCATTCTTATGTCTCATTTACCCTTTGATCGATTTTTTGGGAATAGTTATTTGACCTAGTAGCTATGATGAAGCTACTCGAACCTCGATCCTTCTAATCTTGTAGCCATAATAATTCAGAGTGCAATCCGATATGCACCAACCTCTTTATCGAGCCAACTATGCTGCCCTCAGCCAAATTTTATTAGTTTATAATTGCCGCTTTCCTCGGCGTCTGCTGACCCTTGCTAAAGTCATTCGAATATCCTAAATGAGATCGGATCCTGATAATTCCGACAACTTGTCAAACTTCACAAGTACTCTGCTCTGAGAACTGAGCTCATGGTTCTCATAAAACTGAGCTCATGGTTCTCATGTTTTGCTGAAGCCCACTCCACCGCTATCCTTCGTAATGTAAACTTACTGTTGTCCTGTTCTGTGTTACTGAAAATACATAGATTGAAAGAGTCTCAATCACTTACCCTAACCTAATTTTAACACTTCCTACGCTCATATTTCAACGTAAGTGCGCACTAATATAAGTGTTGTCAACAATGCATCGTCGCTGGTATTATATTTTTTTAATTTGTACATATACAAATTATGAAACCTCGATTACGGCATCAACGCAAAAGCTTTTTTTCATTCTTTTCTTTCAAAATTTGTTTCGACTATTGAATGAGTATTAAAGATACCAAGCATGCTTATCTACTAAGTGTCTTTATCTCATGATATTTTAAAACAAATGATCGTTTTCTACAATTTTTTTGAGACAAACTGCTCGAATTGAATTTTCTGTCGTACATTATATACATAAGTTACGAAAATAGAAGAATGGCTTTCAACTAACAGCCAGTAAATAACATTTTCTGTGCCAATTTTTTGGTTTTAATGTTCGGAAATAACTTTTTCCAAACGACGCTTTCCAATTTTATTTGGTATACATATGAACAAATGAAAATTCATGTTCAGAGCGTGATTCTTTTTAGCATACGTTACACGTTCGTCTAACTAAATCACGTTCGAAGACTTTTGTGACATAACAGAAATAATTGAAGATTTGTGTGTAGAGTCCATTAAAACTAACGGCAATGGATGCTCGAACAGTTTGACAGAGCACGTAGAAATTTTAATTGGTGGATAATATTATCAAATAGCATATGGTTCTGAACAATCATGTTTCGGTAATGGGTATGTAATAACTATCTGCAATACAGGATGCACCACCTTTTAAATTTACCGTTCTAGATCTTTTGTATGTCCACAAAAAATAATTATTTTCATTACAATGATACCTTCATTTTCAATTTACTTCAAACAGAAAGGTTATAAAACTTTTTTATACACTCATTAGTACTGTTACCGGTACCTGAGGAAAATAATATTTTAGCTACTCGGCCCTACCGAAAAGGGATGTCTCTATTCCTTTCATGAAATTAAAGTGTATGCAAAATACTATGAACACTATAGCTAAATACTCCAAATAACATGCATGTTTAAAATTGAGTTAGAAGCAACACTATGAGAGAAATATTGTATTTTTTTAAGCGCTTTACTTCTGAAATGCGTGCTTTTTTACAGATTATCTTATTATTAGGAAATAATTAAAATCTAAAACAAGAGTGTTTCACCTTTATATCAGTTCCTACAAGTTGTTCAACTTCATTGCTTCATTTGGTAATTTGCTCAACACTCATGAATATTAACGCTTGGAATTGATACCTCCTCTGGAGGATTATTCCTTGAGTAATAATTCAAAGCGGATAATGGTATGCGCCTGTCCGATCTCGACAGTTATGAGGTGCGAAGGCTGTTGCAAATCTCTGACGATGTCGGCCCTCAACTTCAATTTCAAGCGATTGAGCTTGCAAGGGTTTTTCAATATTTGCGTTGTGATCACTAGGTTTGTCATTGCTGATATTTTAGATTCATATTTGTGAGGTATTGATAAATGATATAACAATTTGAAAGAAGTACTAGTATTGAACTCAGGGTGAGGATATTTAAATGCCCTTTATAATAGAATTGAAAGGGCAATTTTTAGGGAATCTAATACGCAAGATAAAAAGAAGAACCAATATAAAAGGGGACATTCTCTTAATGACAAACGTTTCGGAATCTCCGATTCCATCATAAGTGCTGTAAAACAGAAAAAAACAACGATAATGAACAAATTGCGAAAAAGCTATAAGAATATAATATCAATATACCTACATTGAACAAAAAATAGCTAAGCCTCACCATTAAAAAATAAAATTTTTATCTAACATTCGAAGCCATACGTACACATGCACCTAAATTCTAGCAATCAAACCAACACAAAATAACATCTACCCAAAGTAACAGGACTACACACACACACACACATCCAAACACACTCCTATTCACACAGTTGGGGCAAAATTTAATTTCATATCACTTTGGTCATTATTTAACTGAGGTCTATGGGTAAAGATAAACAAGGATTCTAAAATTCTAAGGTCAAATTCTNCCCCCGTCAACAGCCCTCCCCCGTCAACAGCCCTCCCCCGTCAACAACCCTCCCCCGTCAACAACCGGTTTCCTGCAGCTGGCCAGGTGGCGGGCTAGGTATGCCCAGGAGCTGGCCACACTGCCACTTGCATGCCTCAGAAATAAAGCAACACGATGGTCTCCTTTAGGTGAATACAAGGCCAAAAAATAGAAGCGCCAAATATGAAGCAGCTAAGTCCTATAAAAAAATAGGGCACCCAGCGCTTGCAGCTGGTCTCCTCCTTCCCTGCAGGCACATTTCGGCAATAAAGGCTTAATCACCTAGATTACGCTATTAATGATAACTGCGCCAACTGGAGTGTTTCAATTAACTTATTAGAGATCATAAGCGAACGAACTTGCAAAAAAATTACCGAGACTATGACTCGTTGTGGGCGCAAGGTGTAATTAAACTCTGCTGAGCGCCTCTAAATTGTCGCTGTCTAGCCCTGTAAGCACGCCGAGATCCGCCGGCTCCACTACTTTCTGCGGCCAAGTCAATATCTAAGTTAGAATAACACTCCTGGGAATGTCATGCGTTGCCGTTAGACTGGTGCTCTAAATACAGTGCAGTATTGCTTTTGAAGGAGTTATCTGGGGCTGTGGTTATAATTTGATTGCTTTTTTCTTATATTTGATAGTTTTGGCGTAAGTACAATTCTAAAGAGAACTGAGTCTAATTTACAGCTCTTTTGAGAGCTAGAACGACTTTATGACCCTTTGAGAGCTAAAACTAGCTTACAACTTTTTTCAGAGCCAAAACTAGTTCACAACTTTTTTGAGAGCCAAAACTAGTTTACAACTCTTTTCAAAGTCAAAACTAGTTTACAATTCTAAAGATAGCTTTGGCCTGTTTACTACCGTTTTTCTAGCTGCTTTGCCCCCAACTTGCGCACTCATAATTGTGCTAAACATCACTACTCGTCCATCTCTGAGAGCGCTTTTCGAAATGCAGGATTGATGTGACACCTCACTTTCTGTATACTTGCAGCAGCCCTGATGCAGTGAACCACGGAGTTTCGACTGAGAAATGCTTGAACGTCTAAAAATGTGGTGTTAAAAACATTTTTAAACTCGATCACGTCAATCGATATCTGAAAAAATGTTGAAGTAATGTCATTTTTTAAAACTTCTGAGTAAATACGTAAAGAGAGAAGCGACAAAAACTTCTGAAAAGAGAGCAAAATTGAGAACATTGAAGTCACCTCAAGCATGGCAGTCATCAATGAGGATTCTACCAACTGAGTGGTGTCTTAATGTTGTAAACACTATGTGAGATTAAACTATTGTTGCCAACTATCGTTCCAAGTTCTCCCAACTAAAAGTGGTCGATTTTCGTTGACGGCGCGATTTTTATGCGCTTCGTTTTCGGAATGAGAGATGGTGACTGTAAGAAATGAGATCCCTTCAGTGTTTAAGCTTGCGGGTCCAACTTTAAACGACAAACTGCCCTCAACTTGATGATTGACCAAAATATCCAGCTACTGGATGCGCACATTACATGCAAATCCCGCGGTTAAAAGGAAGTCATCATCATTCACGTTGCCACTATTCACTATCACTAAGTCACTATTAAAGCTGATGACATGTAGGAGAAACACGTGAGACCTATTTTCATGGAACGCTGTTTGCACATGAGTGAGGTAACGCTTCTAAAATAAAAATCGAGCAGGAGCTTCACAGATTGCATTGTTTATGGTTCATAGATTTATGAAGTAGAAACAAATTAATTTATTTTTATTAATGGTTCATAGATTGCATTGTTTTAGCGCCGATACTACCGGAGTAGCAAATCACAAAGGTGTTCGTTTTAGATTATTGATACAATGCTCCAGCCCAGTCTACGAAGTATTATTATACTGTATGGTACTGCTTTATACTTAATTAAAAACAGTACTACTTCCAGTTATATAATATTAATTATTAAATCCTTGTTATTTTAGGACACCCTGCATCGCAGACAATATTTCATGAACGTGAAGAGAAGGGACCATTTGGTATGAGCTGTTGAAACAAGGAATTTATACGCAAGGAGTTTACTTTGCGTATAAATAGTAAGTTAAGAAACAAGATTATGAAAGGAGATAAAAGGATGGTAAAACAAAACAGACACTAAGACAAGAAACGGAAAGCAAGACAAGGAAAGTATTATAAGACAAGAGACGGAAAGCAAGACAAGGAAAGTAGGATAAGACAAGAAACGGAAAGCAAGACAAGGAAAGTAGGACATGACTATAAAAGAAAGATAAGAAAAGATAGCGAAGAAGTATGAAAACTGGAAGGAGGAAAGTAGGCACACAAGGCAGAAGTCCCGGAGGCCTATCTGTGCCGAGGTAACGTGACTGTTCTGTCCTGGGGCGGCAGTTTCCTTCGCACACGACACGTCACTAACCCAAACCTATTGCCTATCCAATGCCCCTTGCTACGACATTCCTGTTTTAAAGTGTATATGTGCAGACCTAGTTTTGCGGAAAAAATCCCTATTCAATAAGAAGTTTGTTTCTGATGCTTCCGAATGAGCAAGGAAGTCGCTGAACAGTGCGAAGCCTCTCTGGCCCGTACATCATCTCCAATTAAATGTTTGGAAACCTCAAACTGTTTCTGACATTTGCGGAAGCGACAAATTAGGGCGTTTTATCAAGATGCTTTAGCGTCATTTATGCAGAAAGAGAGAGCGAGAGAGAGAAAGAGCAGGGAGCCACGAGAGCATTTCTTTTTCTTTACTTTGAGGTCGGACGATAATTCGCGGGAGTTGTTTCGAGTTCAGTGAAAATTGGAGAACGTGATTCGCATGCACAATGTGCAGCGGCTGCTCCATAGCCCTCGCTGTGTCTTGTAAACGACGTCGTGTGCGTGAAAATTAAGCCTCGAGATCATAACTGTCTGCAAGAGATGTGAGAGAAGCATGGGGAGCTAGGAACAAGATGTTTCGAGGGAAAACTAAATAGATTCATAATTTTACCAACGTTTGTAGGAATTCTTAAAATTTAGTTTCTGAAAATTAAGCAATGGATGATAAGTTAATGGATAATACACTATCTAAGAGTAAGAGGAAAAAGTAAGAGGAAAAAGGTCTAATGTCTCGTAAAGGTCTAATGTATCATAATGTAACGTTTTGCTGATCGAAAGACAAGGGTTAGCTTGAAAAGTAGTTCAACTTTGATTTTCCCAAAGAATAAATCAGGAGAAAGGATCCTTTACCGCTGAAAATAATAATAATAAAAATTAAGTGAAAAGTGCTTACCTCTTTGAGAAAATAGAAATTTACGGAACATGACTTACAACTCAAAACTTGTCCTGAGAGCGTGCCTGCACGGCAACAGCAGCGCTAAAACCTTCATTTTTGCGCGAGCTTCCCCGCACTCCGCTCATTTCGCTTCATTAACACTTGGCATAGGAATTGCAAAGTTCGGCCGTATTTTGAATTGCTACCACCAGACAAGTCTCCCATGCTCAGTTTACTAATTTCTCAAGAAATATCAGCGGGTAAATTATTTCGGGAAGTAGGTACAATTCAAGTGGGAATTTAAGCCGGAGTTGTTCTATAGATGATTCAAAATAATAAACTAAAAGTTAAGCAATTTATTTGCTCAGCTACACCTACCAGTTTTTGCGCACCATATGACAGGGTTGGAGTTTATTCTTACTCATTCCATTTAATCTTATATGTGTGGGAGTTAAAGGAACTTTAATCAGTTTGTTTCCGTGTGATAGCAGGGTAGCATCAGTTAGTAGGTGCCCTAAGAAAGAAACTTGAATTAATTTTGCTCTGCGCAGACAATGAGGGCAAAATTACTAGAAATGAGAGCAATTACCATTACCAATATTATTCCCTTTATTCTTCTCTTAACGTGAAATCTAAGAAATTTTACGATTTGTATAATATTAAAACACAACTGACGGTTTCAAACTAAGTTAGGACGGGTTTTGTCACTAACCTATAAGGTTTTGTTTCATTTAAATTGAAAAATAATTAATATAGGCTAAAAATCTAAGTCCGACATTTAGAATTGTTATTAGTTTCTTTTTTCTGTTCAGGATATTCATTATGAGCAAGTTAACAGGTTCAATCATAATTATATTCAAGATAGAAGTAAAAAGAAAAAGTTTATACGGATGCCTTAGAAGTGAGAAGGTGAAATTTATTTGTGGTTTAAAGCGACATAAGTGATTTTGTGCACGTTATCACATACGTCTTTTGTAAAAGTCATCAAATTGCAGTAAAGTAGATCAAAGAAGCTCAGATAGGAGTAGCATAGCACCGCCCGTTCTTTCAGTTACAAAGAGTTTAGTCGATCAAAGATTCGAAGTAATGAGTTCAGTGAGCAATGTAAAAACTCTAAGTTTACAAGAATTTTGATGTTCTGTGAAGAGGCTTATTCCTCATGCGTGCATGGTTACAATGCCAAAACAAGACAGCTTTTTTCGGTTGCGATAAGATGATGATCCATGTGCATATCTGTAGCCACAAACCGAAATATGTGTTTGAAGCTCTTCGTTTTAAAGTATCTTGAAAATATTTTCATATATTTTTGCGAGTCCATTGTAATCGCAACAGCTTGTGGTGAAATAAATGGATGTATCAAGAGTGTAAAATGTACACGATTGTTCAGGAGCCAATGCATCTCTATTATGCGTCTTTACTGGAGCAATCTATTTTGGAAGTCGAGTAATGCACATTCTTTTTTTTCACTAAGAAATTAAAGAAGTTATCCAAAATTCAGCTCCGCTCAATTATTTTAGTATCTCTTAAATTGAAGGTTATTCGAAAAAAGGAAAGAGAATTTTCAGACCGTTCAATGTTGAATTAGATTATGAATCACGAGCAGTTGTAAATACGATCGCGCAAAAACTATACCAACTGAAAATCAGAAAAGCTTCTTCCGAGAAAAGTGGCATTATTTACTAATTGAATAGTGAAAATTCCCAAGCCTATTGTGTAGGGCAGGCGAGAAGAAACATAAAAACATATTTATGAGTACGGGGAAAAAATGCTGAAGCAATAGTTTTTTATTTATTAGCATTTATAAATATAACACTATTTCTTTGATTTTAATTGTTTTTATTTTTCCTAGTGTAAAAATAATTATTTAATGAAAACTGTGGAAGCTTTCTACAGAGTAAGAACCCAACAAAATTAATTATCATTTTGATGCCTCTCTAAAAATTCTTCCTGTGCTTATTATACGATCATGTTGTAATTGCAGGATTGTTGAACGTCAATATAAACAAAGTTCTTCGTGTAATACTAAGTTGAACCATAAGAATTTTTCTCAGCATTTGTCCTTGACAACGGTTGAGGTAATTCAGTTGATGGATGATGTAGAACTATTTTTGTCGTGCTGCTTCATTCGGAAATAATCACGAAATAAGTTACACAATTGTTTTCCATTCAAAATGATAGAATGCTAGTAACCGGAAAAAATGATGCTCTGTGCACATTGCATTTAAAAACGTTTGCACGAACATCCGATACTCTTCCCAAAGCTGAAAAAGAATGCTCATAATATGAATAGAGAAATATTGAAAATTTGATCTGAGCTTGGAAAAAATCTTTCTTTAATGCCCCATTCCAAGTATTTCCATTGCATTGTTTTCATTAGCTTAACAGCAGCTTCTATTGAGTTTCTTAATTTACAACTGAATGATTTTCATTATAATAATAGCCGACGTATATTTATGCCTGGATACAATATTTTATGGGCAGTGACCCACGAAACTTGTGACAGGTGTAGCATGAAGTACTTGATGAACGTATCATTACGTCAAAAAGGAGACATAATATTTAAATCGAAGGTATTATTAACATGGAAGTCTGTCTGTTTCATAAGTAGGGAATTATGGGTTAATGTGAGGAAAATTCCCTTCAGGAGGATACAACTATTGTATCTATGGGAATTAGTGCTCCCAGGGGGAAAATGTGTGAGGGCCCGAGCTGAGAGTCAGGAAGGTGTTCTTTTTGTAGAAATAAAATGATTTTGATGTGTTAAGAACCACCTTATTTCGGTTCACTGCTGTCCTGTTTTTGAACTCCAACTACATTCGTCTTTTATCTTGTTTCTTAAACTTCTTTCTCAACTTACAGTTTCTATGCCTCTTCTGCATAGATTCCACGACCCCTTATCTCCATAATAAATGGTGCCTTTCTCTTTTCTCTCTTCGGAACGCTTTTATTTAGCGATTAGGGAGGCTTAAATTAACATCTAATCAAAACTGTGGAAAAAATTCAAAAGGGGTAGTGCCACAAATACGATCATTGCCCACTTTTAGTGGACTGAGGAATTTGAATGTTGTAGATTTATGTTATTACCAGTCAAATTAAGATATCTATGTTCTTCACCGAACATTTTCTGATCCCGTCGTTTTTAACGGGATTTGTGCGCTGTCAATGAACATTATACAATTCAACAATCGCTTTAAGTTATGTGCTCATAGCTCGGGAAATTGAAATGTTTATCGTGTCTCATATTTGGAGGACAAATTAAAAGAAGGAATCTGTACGATATGATTGAAAAAAGCCGTTAAATTACCCTATTTTAAGGGAAAAATGAGCGTATGCAGTCCCAAGTTTGATTCCGCATTTCAGCTGAGCGACTGATCAGTTAAGAGTTGATGCAGTGGAACCGAGCACTCCTTTACTTGCAATTATTTTGCTTACACAGCAAATAAGGCATCGACAACACTTGATTCCAGTAGCCTCTTGATAATTTTGCATTTCATGAATCCTAGCCCAGCCGAAAATGCTAGGGTTTTTGGGTACTGTTGTGTGGACAACATAGTCTATGGCTTACCCCAGTCAAATGTTATAAAGTTTGCCTCTTGCTTTAACCATTACTGATTTTAATAATCGTTTCCTTACGACTGTGAGTGTGCACTTCAAAAACAACATCGCCGATATTTATAATCGGTTACAGACACACGTGATTAAATACGGACGTTTGTCATTAATAACGAACACTTGTCATTAATTTAAGGAATGAGTCGGTAAATATGAACAAGTGTAACCATATATGGACAACAATCACTAATTACGGACTCTTGTCAATAACCATGGACACCTGTAATAGCAGCTACATACCATTACTGACATCCGTTGGGACAGATACGACCACAAAAGTGCCCCATTGGACATCCAGAAGCGTTATCTGCCTCACGCACCTCCCGAGCTCATCATCGCTGTCATTGAGGGCGTCAAGCCGGCAGTCCTCATCTGTGATACCAGCTGCATAACGCCTCGCATCGACCGCATCCCAACCGAGACATTTGACGTGAGAGGCAGGTCTCGCGCCCGCATTGGGGCTCTCGAAAATATGTCTCAAATTATGGCTCTTGACAAGTTTAGTATTTCACCACTACTTAGTGTAGCGATTACTCGCGTAATGCATTGTGCGGAAGGGAGCATGGAATTTAGGAGTTTTATCGGGTTGTGAAGGTTATACTTTCGAATTTATTTTGTTGATGCTTGTTTCGTTTCGATGTGATCGTGAGGGTGCAATAGTGTGAGTGCTTTGAAATTTGAAGCTCTTCAAGAGATCTTATTGATTCCTAGTGTTGGTCTCCTCGGGAGGATCCAACTATTGTGTCTTTGGGAATTAACACCCCTTAAGGAAAAGTATAAGGTCCTGAGCCAATTATGAAGGCCTTCATTTTGTTTGACTGGGAAAGGTTTTATTTTAAAAAGACGTTCCCCTCAGGGGGATACAACTATTGTATCTATGGGAATTAGCGCTCCCAGGTGGACTATGTGAGGGCCCAAGCTAAGGGTTAGGTAGGCTTCCTTTTTGCTGAAATAACATAGGTTTTGTTCTGTTACGGACCATCTTTTTTCGGTTCACTGCTGTCCTGTTTTTTCAACACCTACTACTNTAAACTCCATACTAAATGGTGCCTTCCTCCTTCCTCTTTGGATCGCCTTTGTAGCGGATAGGGAGGCTTAAACTAACTAATAATCTAATCTAATCTAATTTAAAAAGACGTAATGAAACGTAATGATTGACGTAATGAAACCTATATTACATATTATACGCGCATCAAGCACTTTAGGCAGGTTTTTTTCGGTTTACTGGTGTCCTTTCTTCACCACCTTTTGCTTTTTTCTCCTACTTTCATTTTCCTTTCAAAATTTTCTTAATCTTACTGTTTCTCTGTGCAGTGTGTGGGGGCACATTTTGAGCATTGATGCCCTGTTCCTCTGACACTATACTAAATAGTGCCTTCCTTTCTTAGGAGCAACTTGTCGTGGTTAAAGAGGTTTGAACTAATGTGTCAACTAATTTAACCTTCAGAGCTTCTTAAGGACTTGGCGATTCGTGAAGAAATGCTTATATATAGTACCTCGTCAGAATACCTTGAGGACCTAGCGCTCCTCATCAGTAGTTACTCAAGCTAGCCTCCACAATATCAGCAGCACTTCTTGATGGAGCCTGTTAGGGATCTTTATATGGTAACGTAGGTCTTTTCTTTCATTCTATACTACCCTGTTTTTTGGGTTGGTGAGCCGACGTACCAGCAACCCACCTCCCGCATGAGTCTTCCTCTTGTTCTCCATCCTCATTTCAAAATTTCATCTTTTCGAAATGACTCGTTCTTCTTTTGCCAGCGTTACGGGTTGTGCCAACCAAGACACCCAGATTTTGTGCTCATGTTGTGCCACTGAAACTCAAATTTTGACAAATTTTGCTGTGATTTGAACGCTCAACTGAACGGAAACGAGCGTTGAAGATATGCATGCAACATGTGATAACATAAATGATCTAGTTTGAAAAGCGGTCAAATGAGAGTACCCGTAAGTTTTATCTGTGTTTGATTTTTCATCCGATTTATTTCTTTACTCTGTGTGCGAAAATAACTCTTCAAATCTTCATCTGTCTTCACATTGTGACTTATGTGAAAGATTAGATCTACTTCTCGAAAGCGGTGGAATGCTGTTTATGAACACTCCTTGCGCAGAACGCGAGCTGCGCATCGTTCGGTGATGCAGGCCACGTTCCTGTGAGGATCGCTTCCATTAGACATTGCGTGCGTATGCCTCACACAGAGCACCACACCGCTGGTCTGCCCTGCGTCGCGAGCTGCACCGATCTTTCTCCCGCGCGCTTGTGGTGGTCAGATGCAAATGCCGCGTGTTTATCAAAGCCTTGCAATGCGTGCCCGGTCAGGCAAATATTCGAAGCAGCAGGTGCGAAAAATGTCATGGCTTTCACTCCACGTATTACGCCTCTGCTTTTAGGGCTTTACTCTGAGTCACGCTGAGGCTGCGAGTGCTCTGAAGGAGTTTTATTTGCGGTATTTGGAAGTACTGGTGACTGTAGAGTCTGGCATTTTGTCGAACTGTCAAGTAGTGGTCGTGCGAATTTGTACTGCATCCCATCTAATGAACAGGCGCTCACTGCACGCAAAATAAAGAGCAGAGTGAAGGTATGGAGCAAAAATCCCATTTACCTATGGTATTAAATATGTATAGATGTTTCACATCAATTTTTGAAGTTAGGAATTATAGGGTGGCACAGAGTGTGTATTGTTGCGTGAACAAATCTGAAAAGTAAGTAGAAACGTCATTTTTTGTCATCGTAAGCCCTACAAATGTAAAGCATGTGAGGTGTGTACGGCATGTGCACATGTGCAACGCTTGTGGAAATCTTAGTGCTGCGTTCTGGCAAACGTGTAGTATTCCTGCTGCAAGTATGCGGGCGAGGCTACTGGAATGTGAGCATTTCTCAATTGCCACTGAAATTTCCTGTAGCTTTTCATATAATAGATATTTCTCCCCCCGAATGAGTTTTAGTTTTTGTAATCCTCTCAACTATTTCCTGGCCTCTCAACTCTTTTCTATCAGTAATTTAAGCTAATTAATGAGACAAAACTGAAATACTGCCTCACGCCTAAATAATTCGAAATTTTACAACTTGATAAGGTTCTTATTAATTAGTGATGTATCATATGCTTACCGAATGAATGTTGTGAGTATATTCCAAACAAAATGCTATTCACATTACTTACAGCACATTACTTGAAGTAATGTGAACATTACTTAAAAATACATTACTTAAAAATACATTACTTAAAAATATATTACTTAAAAATACATTACTTACATTACTTAAAAGTATCTTTTTCTAATATCACGTTTTAGTTCATCAAAAATTTCAATAAGATAGATAAAAAGAAGAACCAATATAAAAGGGAACATTCTTTTAATAACAAACGTTTCGGAATCTCCGATTCCATCATCAGTGCTGTAAAACAGAAGAAAAAACGATAATTGCGAAAAATCTATAAGAATATAATATCAATATACCTACATTGAATGAAAAATAGCCAAGCCTAACCATTAAAAAATAAAATTTCTATCCAACATTCTGAGCCATACGCACACATGCACCTAAATACTAGCAATCAAACCAACACACAATAACATCTACCCAAAGTAACAGGACTACACACACACATCCGAACACACTCCTATTCACACAGTTGGGGCAATATTTAATTTCGTCGCACTTTGGTCATTATTTAACTGAGGTCTATGGGTAAAGATAAACAAGGATTCTAAAATT
>JACJUY010001928.1:13874-27238 GCA_014220935.1 Platorchestia sp. MABIK
CTTTCTCATCTCCTTGTTGAGATAGCCCAAGAAAGGGAGCTCGATGAAAACTTTCTGCTTTGGTGCGGTCAGAATTGTAGAATGAGGGGAAAGTTTTTTGTCTAAAAACTTTTTACCAGATTGTTGACCAAAGATACAGGGTATTTATTTTGTACAAGTAACTTTGTGATATATTCCACTTCTTCGTGAAATATTTTATAAGAACTAGAGATGCGATGTGCTCCATGCAGTAATGTAGAGACACTTTTTTTAATATAACCTTTGTAAATACAACTGAAGAAATTGGTACATAATCCCGTAAATGTAGGTTTTCTATAAACAAAGGTGGTGAATGTTGAATTGGTTTTCTTTACGAGAACGTCTAAAAATGGTAATTTATCATTCTGTTCAGTTTCCATTGTGAAATTTATATTTGCATGATATTCATTTATGAAGTCAAAGAATTTTAGGGCCTCTTCCTGTGAACGAAACAAAACGAATGTATCGTCTAAGTACCTGCGGTAGAAGACGGGTTTAAAATCGACGGGGCATGTGCTTAGAAACTGCATTTCTAAATTACTCAAAAAAAAATTTGCAACAAGGGGGAGAGACTGGATCCCATAGCCAAACCGTCAGTTTGCTTGTAAATCCTACCATTGAAAACAAAAAATGTGTCTTTTAAAGCACTATCCAGCAATTTTTTGAATTGCAATTAACTGTAGTTCCAGAAGTCTGCAGAGGTTTTGAATATTCGATCTAGAAGAATATCAATGGCTTCGTTTAATGGGACATTGGTATAAAGAGAGTCTATGTCTGTGTCGTGCTACCATTTTATAGAAATAGTTTTAAAATAGGTTCATTTTTTAATAGGAAAGAGCGTTTGGAAGAGTGCCTGAAAAGTGGTTGTGTATATTTGTATAAATGTGATTGCTGCCTGCAGTCCTATCTTGGAAGTACCGCACTCCAGCAATTCATTCGTCACAGCCAACACTCTGGTATCTCCCATAGAACCAGCCGTCCATATTCATCTCCCTCCCAGTCCGCTATCCGAGATCATTGCCATAGTTCAAACCACCCTTTCAAAAATTCCAATTTCTCCACACTTTGTAGAACCACAGAAGAATTTGACCTTAGAATTTTAGAATCCTTGTTTATCTTTACCCATAGACCTCAGTTAAATAATGACCAAAGTGCGACGAAATTAAATATTGCCCCAACTGTGTTGTGAATAGGAGTGTGTTCGGATGTGTGTGTGTAGTCGTGATACATTGGGTAGATGTTATTGTGTGTTGGTTTGATTGCTAGTATTTAGGTGCATGTGTACGAATGGCTTCGAATGATGGATAGAAATTTTAATTTTTTAATGGTTAGGCTTAGCTATTTTCCGTTCAATGTAGGTATATTGATATTATATTCTTATAGCTTTTTCGCAATTATCGTTTTTTTTCTGTTTTACAGCACTGATGATGGAATCGGAGATTCCGAAACGTTTGTTATTAAAAGAATGTTCCCTTTTATATTGGTTCTTCTTTTTATCTTGCGTATTAGATTTCCTAAAAATCGCCCTTTTAATTCTATTAAATTTTAAAAAGAGCAACTCTAGAGTAAAAATATGAGCACGTTAAATGAAAAACGACCTTTTGACCTTCTGTTGCGCTCATCATCAATGTAAATCTCCAAAAATAATTGACAAAGCTTAATAAAATAAAGTACAAAGTTATTGAGAATCTTTCAGAATGAACGTTTTAAAACTTATGTGAAATTAAACGCCGATTTAAAATTATTGAAAATGCTATTCAAGCACTCGGTCACTATAAAAAAATAAAGCTGAGAACGTAAGGTTTTTAAACTGAATACAATAATTTTTAATTGAGTTCAATCTCGAGGTTCAATAGGATCATCCTTATTGCTGAAATAATTGACACCACCATAATAAATGTAATTTTAAGGGGACCTCACCCCCTGGCCTTTACCAAATTTTTCAAATTTCACTGTACACATTTCTATTGCACCTAGGGGAATGAAAATGCATACAGATATGTAAACTTGAATTCTAAGCACATTTGAGTCTATAAAATTTTCCGATTTTCACAATAGAAAAAAAGTTATTGCGCAAACAAATGAAATTATATATATATTAGTGCAAAACACTACTCCTACAATTTTCAACGTAGAGGCATGATTTTGATCTCATTCGACGCGGTTTTACAATGGAAACAGCGTAGCGAAGCAGAATTCCATTTTAATTACAAATTAGATTTTATGGTGACAAATTTGAGAATTTTTGAAAAAAAAAATTTTTGACAAATGAATCAATGACTTTTTTTCTAAATCGAAATTTAAAAAATCCCTCATTTTCGAGTTGCCACAGTGAGTTGCCAAATATTTTTTATGTTCGCTCAATAACTTTTTTTCTGTTGCGAAACTCGAAAAATTTTATTGAAGCAAATACGTTCAAAATTCAGTTTTACATTTCTGCATGCATTTTCGTTCCCTATGTGTAATATAAATGTGTACAGTGAAATTTGGAAAATTAGATAAATTAGCTGATTTTAGGTGGTGAGGTCCCCTTAATGTCCTAAAAAGTCAAACCATTTATCAAAGATGTTCAAGTAATAAAACTGCAGTGTAAATATTTCTGGGAAATGAGTTCTAACCATACATCTGATTTCATTTCTTTAACTTTATGCCTCATTTTTACCTCCATTCATTCTCATATCAGAGTCGGCGAAAAGTTCTCTCTCATCCAGCGACAAAATTTTCATTACCTTTCTGAGAATTGAAAAACTCTAAGGGGTTAATGCACTCCGTTCGGAAGTGGTTCAATGTAGAGAAGCCTTAAATCTCACTTGAATTCATTAGTTAAGCGCAACTTTACCATAAGGTCGTTAGTTATGAGCCACTTTTGTTGTGAACTTTACCTTGAATTCATTAGTTATGAGCCACTTTTGTTGTGAACTTTACCTTCAATTCTTTAGTCACGAGCCGCTTTTGTTGTGAACTTTCCTTATGGGAAACTAGTTAGGCCAGCTAGCTGAAATGAAGGTATAACGACTTCTTCCATTTATTAGATGACAACACACTGTACTTCGACGTCAGTTACGAGCTGTGCTCACAAACGGTCGCGTTTTCGTCGTGGAAATTCAAACGGTCGTGGAAATTCAAATTTTACGGAAGACCTTAAATATGCTTAGTAAATGCTGCGAATATACAGCATAGAATTTTTAGTTCAAGTGCACTTCAGCTGTGCAGTTACGCACATTGTTCAGCCATCTAATTATAACAAAGTGGTGTACATGCTGCATTTTATCGTGAGAACATTTTTGAAGCTCACTTGTACCCCATGGACGTTTGATTGCGTGAAAAAACAGCTGTGGTGTGTAGGACTGAGAGAAAAGGAGCTAACTTATCTCTCGCATCGATAAATGCATTGTTACTAGTACAACTTTCAATAAAAATTCCAATCAATTCGACTCAAAATTATTCGTTCACGTCTCCCCTCGCATTGCTTTGCCTTTAAGTACTCGTGCGCTGTTTTGCTTCCTAAATGTCCGCTCCTTCAGCGTTGTTCAGACCTGCACCTCGTAGATATTCGGCGACAGGCGCCCAAATTTCGCAGTGCCGACGACCCCCGCGGAAGCACGATCGTAAAATTATTATTACCATTACGCTCTTGATGAGAAACTCTATAACTCTAATCTTCTTTATTGACACCTCGACCTTATTATGTGCACCGCTGCAGTTTTTGCTCTATTTACCGTTCATATTGTTTATTTTGCAGCTAGCTTTGTCTATATTTTCCATAAGGTTTCTTCTGCACTTCGTCATTTAGTGATTTCTGAGCTCTTTTTCGAAATATTTCACGTTAAGTCGTGACTACTAAAAACAAATGGCAGGCATAACTGAATTCCTACTAGAGGTCAAAGGCATTTATTGCAATATTGTAATAATAATTATACCTCAACGTCAAAAATATTACTCTTCGACTGCATGTAGAGCATTGCTCTGAATTGCCCTTTTGACCAGCCGACGCATACCGGCTGCACCACTTTGCAAGCTGCGTTTCGTATGTCAGAAGTGCTACAATAAAGAATTATGGTTCGTAAATCGGTGAATGATGCGAGTTGCAAGTGCGGCTGGAGTGCGGTATTTTGCATTGATCTTCCCAAACAGTAAGTCTCTTTTCAAGCCACACGTTATTCTTTTTGCGTTTGGAAAAATTCAGCCATGTGTTCTGAGCGACTGAGAAGAAATAAAAATTCAAACATGTATTCTGAGAAACTAAAACATGTAAATTCTACTTGCCTAGTTGAGTAGCTTTCCTGTTTCAAAACCTACTCGGCTAGCCGAGAAATTTCTGCTCGAATCTCCACAATCTAGTTGTTATTACTTGACAGGACAGACTTGTTTACGATATTAGCTTGCGTCTCCAAAAATAATTCCGTTTTGCAATTTTTTCCTGATAGAATAACGTGTAAATAACGCGACGCATAGACTATCGTTGTTGAGCCCAGAGGATGAATAACCGACCGTTTCACTGCGAATTTTCTTGCCCAGGGGAGTTGAATTTACTACCTCGTGTCTAAGTGGTTGGGGAGAATAAGGGAACAAAACTTGTATTTAATGAACATATAGCCAACGCAGAGTTAGTTAAATGTTCATTTAGTATTTGTTAGTTAGTATTTGAATAGCTTAGGTACTTCCTTTTATAGAAATTTTTGAAGAAATTAAATCGTAAACCTCGCATAATAAGAAAAAAAATAACATTCACACTTAAATCTTAGCACCGGACGTATAACATTTCTTCGTGTAGCAAAATTTAAAAATTTATTCTGAAATTTTTTACGATGACTTTAGTCAATTTTGTGTTTTTTTGTATGTATAAAATAAAGAAAACATGTATATATATCGAGGGAAAATTTATTCGGACACCTTCTTTAATTAACGAGTTCCGTTTAGGGAATTTTTGCAAGAAGCTTTCAGAATTACCAAAATGGTATTTGTTGCACGAATCCTAGGGGGAGTATGGAAGGCCTAGCACTGAACGTCAGGTAGACCTTCTTTATGTGGTAATGGAATAGGTTATTATTGTTTAGGTATAGCCCCTCGTTTTCGGTTAACTCCTGTCTATATTTTCAGTACTTACTACTTTCTTCAACTTTTATCTTGTTTCAATCTTGCTGTATCTATGCACAAGGTGTGGGGATGCACCTTGTGCATGGTTACCAACATTTCATTCTAAACGATACCTCCCTTATTCCTCTCTTGGGAAAACCGTGTTGTGGTTGGAAAGGCGCTCACACAAACTTATCTAATAAAGTCTGGCACAGTGTTAAGCAACGTTACCTGGAGATTATAGAGTTCGTTTTACTTAAGAAGCGTGTCTTAATGCGCTATACGATGTTGTAGCAAATGTCTTACCAAAACACGAGAAAAATAACTGTTTGAGTGCACGCTGCAGAAAAGTCGACTATTGGAATACTTTTGCGACCCTAAATGTCCTTTCAAGCGCTGTGGATTCTTTTTTAAAAAAATGAAAGATGATTGGGGCCGGATTATTTCAATAAGAATGTCAGGAAACATGGAACGTCAGGTTAAAATTAATCTGTCTGTGACAGAGATAAACTTAAAGAATCTTATTGCTGCTGGAACACATGTCTGTAAGAGAACAATTTACGATGAAAATCAGCGCCAAGAACTCAAATCCCTATCTATGCTGACAATACCCCATTACTGAAAAAATGCAATTCAAAATCAAACCTCGAACTCGCTAAACGAATTTCGCGAACGATAATTATGTACACCTAATTTTTCGATCAGATAAGAACAACACAAAGCCAAACGGCTGATATCATCCACGTTTGGAGAAAAAAGAAATAGCCTACACTCTGAAGAGACCCAACCAGGCCGTGAAATAATGAGGCAGAAGCATAATGTGTTTCAGGGTTGCTCTCCATTTAATCTAACAGGAAAGTTCAAGATTACTGTAGTAACTATAGCTAAAGTTGAATGTCGTAAAAGGAGATAGTACAATGCTAAAACTTTACTGGGCGACTTTTAGACCTGGATGGCTATTTCAGCAGGACAATGATCATAACAATACCACCAAAGAAGCGCGAGAATGATTCCAAAGAAGAATATCAAGCCTAGACAGAACCTAGTCAATCGCCGTAATTCGATAGAATATTGTAGAAAAATCTCCAAAGTCAAATCCGTGTTTGACGACCGATCAACCTCAAAAAATTCAAGGTGCTAGGAAGAAATAATGGGTATGATGCCACTCAAATTATGCAAGGATTTAGTATGAAATGGCTGAAATCGCTCACGAGCTGTGGTTTCAAATGTAAGTTCTACAACTAGGTATTACACACATAACTTTTGAGAATCCTGATACTCTTTTCACCGCGTGTATGTTATATTGTACATAAACATTTTATGCACAACATATATTCAATTGTGGTTCCTGAATTATGTTTTTGATGTTAACAGCGTATTTTGTGCGGCTTTAAGGTGTATTCTACAAATACTTTTTCTTGTGTCCGAATACTTGTTTCCCCTAACACTACATATCGCAGGTTGATTCATTATTTGCTACATTCAACTTCTACCTTAGAGCGTGAGTTCTCAACAGTGAAGAACAAATGCTTGAATTTCCGCTAAGTAATTTCATTACATATATATTTTGCTTCTACCGGAGTTCGTTTTGAATCTTGCAGAGCATCCATAGTAAATGTGCATTCCACGTTCCTCCCATTGTAATGCCTTTGTTGCACTTAACTAACATTTAATTTAATCTAATCTTAATCATGCTGTGCACCGTCATTCCTTGAGGCGATCCGTGTACTGGAGGTCCTCGGCTTAATTACGACCGAGTTCCGTTCTTACGGATGTCCGTAAACCGGTTTGGTGCGTAAGTCGGAACTTAGGCCTAAACATCCCAGAAATATGCCCTTCCTTGTGTAAATTACATTAACTAATGATAAGAACATGTACACAAACCCGTTTGTGCGCAGCATTACCGCGTATTCAGCTGCATGAGAAAAAAAACTTTCACTCCACGCGGTTCGTATGGCTACGAACGGATCGCCGTAAAGCGGAACGTGAATAAATAGGGTTTGGTCGAAATGCCGTCAACCGGGGACTCCCTGTAGTGAAATTTCACTGATCGTTTGAATCTATTCGTTTTAGAAGCCTAGCACTCTCTTAGGTATTTCGTACGTAATAAATCATGCTGATAGTCTCTGTAAGTTCAGAAAAGCTCAGAAGCAGTATAGAAAAAAACTGATGGGCATCTAGCTGTGTTGGAATAACTGTAAATAGCTTGTTTGTTCATGATTGACGCCTAGTATTGCTGAGGACTCATGACCTGATGGAGGTAAATTTTTTTAACTTGAGAGTATTCTACTTAGAAATCCTTTTGCGGAAATTCTATTACTGTTAGTGAGAAAAGCAAAACGCTTCATTCGAACTCGTGGAAGTGCGCTTCATACGTCAGCTGATTTCACCGCACATTTGCTGAAATTGGCTGAAAAAGATCAGTAGGAGGATTTTCAAACAATTTACGCCGTCGAAGGGGTAAAGCTGATACCGTACGTTCTTTTAAGCTCATAGCATAGCCGAGTCGACTCAGCAGCAGAACTTACGCCACCAGCTGTATCGCTACATGGACGTAAATTATTTGAAAATCCGGCTCCCGATCTGCATGCAAAGACCTACGCCAAGTCCCTCAGTAGTCGAGGTCACCGCCTCCAGCGCCATCTTATCGCCAGAAACTGCATCCATATTCCAACAGTCGAGATAATCGAGCCAAAGTGCACAACAGACCCAGAAAATGTCACCCAAAACCAGCGCCTCGGATCAAATATAGCCGATGGCCTCCGTCCAGCGCTCTGTATTCGCCGCGCCTTCGCGTCCCAGCAAACTTTGCATCGATAACAAAAAATCCCTCTGGAGCTTTGAGATTCCTTCCTCAAAAGTTAGGACGTAAAACTGCTCCGGGTTGAATACCCTAAGAGGGTGACGAAGCACGCAAACTTCCAAGTAAAAGATAGAATGATATCGTAAGAACGTCGTCATCGCCACAGAAACGATATCGGGGAATTTCATGAACTTTTCGCTAGTATTATGAAAATTTCCTACTGTTTTCATATTTGCTTCAGTTTCTCACAACTGCACAAGTTGAGGTCAACCCTCTGACACACACCTCCATGGAGGTCTCCAGTGACCGATGTGGATGGAGCAGTCATGCTGTTCTTCTTAATCCTAGTTCAATTTGAACTGTTTTAATCATTGGTAATATCTTAGTTACCTTAATAAAACTCATTTCCTTTTACTAACTTATGTCATGAATCGTCAAACTCTTAATGAGTGTTTAAATATTTCAAAATAGAACATCAAAATGAGCGCACACGTTGCGGAACGGCGGCGAGAAAAAGATGGTGTTTGAACATGAATGTACTAGCCTAAAAATCGTTGATGGTAAATGTGTTCCAATGGTGAATGCATGATTAGTGTCTCATGGTTCGGGACGAGGGAAAAATAAGAATTAGCCATTTTACTCGTTTCTACTGCCAAATTCCAGGTGTGGATGGCAAACAAATATATCCAACCTAATACATATTACATAACATATCCAACCAAATGTAGTACTCGCGATTGAAATTTTTTTGTACTTGTGCACTTACGAAACTCGTATCACAGATTCAGTCATTAACATACTCATGAGCGCGACAGACTGAAGAAGCGGACACCAAACAAATAAATAAGCTCACCAAGGGTATTATTAAGTAAAATAGCAATATTTGACTGAACTCATTCGATGAACGAACCAGTAATGATTTGCAAGAGAAGCTTCAAGGCAGGAACTCTACTCTGACTAAGCACATACTTTGCACAATACACTCGTTTTTTCGTCAGGTTTCATTAGTTTGAGGTCATTGAGAAAAATTTAGAGCTACTCTTAGTATTCGACTGCCTTGCATAGCGAAAAGACGGCCGTATGTCACAAGTTGGACTTGTCGAAAAAAAAAATTCACGTTAACTGGCATGAAGAGTTCAAATCAATGTTGATATAATACAGAAGTGTTGAAAAATAATTTTTATAAGAAGCGAGAGAAAACATAGTTCGTCTGCATGAGCATGACGAAAGGCTTATTGAGAAATGTTAATACATCACAGTTGGTCAAATACCGTTAAGGTTTGAACAGCCACCCTTATTTCTCAAGAATCTTTCCCAGTGACGAATTTTAATTTCGTGGTTCAAGAACTCAAGCAACGAACTTTTAAAAAGTTGTAGAATTGTTGTTGTAGATACCCTGAGAGCATGAAAAATGTTCTTAAAAGAAAAGTTGTGAATGACTCGTTTCGAATAGTTCCCGTGCTCAGCCATGTTTTGACTTCCACGGGGAAAATTTGAGGTCTTAAGCTGAAGGTTGAGTAGGCCTTCTTTTTGTTGGAATAGGTTGGGTTTTTCATTTTTGTTTGGTTACGCACTGTTTTCGGTTTTTTCGGTTCACTACTGTTCTACTTTAGAACCTATTACTTTTTCTGTAAGCCTTGATCCTATTTCATGTACTTGCTTCCTAATTTCTTATTTCTATATGCAGGGGACCTTGAATGGAACACACTTTCTGGTAGATTCCTCGTTTTCTCAACTCCTCACTAAATAGAGCACCTTTGTTATGGTTAGGGACTCTTAAACTAACTTATTTAATCCAATTTAATACAACCTGCTTTTTGACTATCGAGATGCACATCGGAATCGAACATCAGCGGGTATTTCAGAGGGTAAAAACACGTCTTGTTATTCGTCGCAGTGCGAGTCACGCCATCATTTCAGAGTTTTCCCTCTCACATCATTTTTCCAGAAGTTGCGCTAATTCCCACTGGCCCTAACGACTTCTCGTTGCGGCGGTAGATCTTCCAAGAACTCGTATGCGCATCAACAACAACGCAAGCGAGTGCTTTAGTAGACGCTCGCTGTGCAGTAGGCGGCGCTTGTCAGCTTAATGAACTCCAGCAACTTCCCAGGCTGCCACCGCTGTGCGTTCTTCTCCTAATTTTGACTTTCATGCTCCGCAAGTGCTCTACAAATTTCCAACTCGAAGCACTTGTTGGATTCCCACGTCTAAAAAGTGTGTGCGTGCGACATTTCTTCGGTGTTTGAAATCCCACAAGAAGGAGATGTCGGCGAGATCATGCATAGGTGCTTGCTATGTACGATTTTCAAGGATTAATGAAGAATTTTTTCAGCTCACATTAAGAGTGTTGTATGCACCAACTCTTTCCAATGACTAATTTTATTTTCTAATTTTAGGTTGTTCACCTTTTAGGCGGAAAAAAAGAAATCATTTTCATTAGAGATACTGTTGGTCATTTTGGATCGCTACATTATCGTGTTCGAAGAACCATCCATCACCTGAGCAACGAGTGCCCTCTTTCATTATGGATGCACTCTGCAACATGTCAGCATAATCCGCCACTGTTTGACGTCTTTGCCTAACGTGACGTTTCATAGCTCCTCTGAAGAAAAAATCCCTCGACACCGTGACATAACTTCCACCCTGTGCCGGGTAGAAATAATTTCAGGAGGCAACTCGATGTAGTGCCAGTAACATTAGATGCTATCATTGAGTTGCACGTTTTTTCATTAGAAAATAAAAATTTCCTGTACTTTTCCACGTCTCATGCTTTGGGCTCTTTGGCAAGCTCCAAACGGTTTACTTTCGGTTGTGGAAGCTGACGAGACGCTTGGAAAAGCTCTTATTTTTCAACATCATTATGCCTCCGTTGTCGCCTAATGATTATTGGACAGAAATCGGATTAAGCGAGCGCTCTCATTTGTTTCTGAGGGAAGATCGTTCGCCATCCTGACCACTCTGCTTGTACTCCTGCTCAATGCTGGTGTTTTTTCTTGTCCCCACTAAGTTTGCTATTCTGTCGCTGTCAGTGTTTTTCAGGGTGTTGTGAACCACTGTTTTACTGCTCTAAGCCTCAACTGCGATAGCACGCTGTGATAAACCTTACATTTGCAGCTCACTGATCAGACTACGCTCAAAGGAAGATAGTCTACTGACGAGCACCTATGGTGACACTATTTCTTCGTCTGGGGCAACCACTAACTCGGATGAAATACATGAATTTCCGTACATTTGAATTCATGTGCGACCTGGTTTTTAATTTTTTATCTGCTCGCAATCAATTCAGCTACTCAAAATGGGAAATATGAAATCGATTAATTAAACAGAACTTATTTGTTCTTTTCACCCTTCATTTTTACGAATGAGTAATCTTCTGAAAGAAAATTTCTAAAGTCTATCCATATAAAAATGAGGTAATTTCACTTATTTAATTAGACTCAAATTCATCATGAGTGTATACTTGAGAGAACTTGTACACATGTGTTTATGCTGAAAATTTAAGGCTTGAATAAATTAATCTTTTTCAAAATAATGTGGAATTTTTTCTTAAAAAAATTCATGTCACCAAATTATTTTCCTTGGAGCTCGTTTCTGCAGTTGCTATAAACGCTATAGTGACTCATTTGGCCCATAATACTAATACTATGGAAAGTGGGACTTTAAGTTTATTCATGCATCTAAATTTAAAAATGAACGAGTTTGTTGTGAAAAATAGTCTAAAAGCTTTGATTTCATTCTGCTTTACACAATGTTGTGCATTTAACTATAATTTTTCATCATAAGAAACGTTTTTCTTAAATTATATTTCAATGCATTACTTCTTCAAAGATGCGTGACTACTATCTCCTAAAAGGCAAACAAATTCTTACTGATCACGAGTGCAAACTCTCTCTAGCCATGTAGGCGAGGAACATTTTTTAGCCCATCCCAGCTCTAAGGAAGGAAGCGCGCGTCTACCACCAACAAAGCACGACAGCGAACACGCGTTTGGGGCTTGTGATGAAAGAATCTCGTCGTTTGATAGGGGGCCGAAGAAAGGCTCGGCTGATACAGCTTCATCTGCGACAAAACACCGGTCGGATTGTACTTATTTCTCTTCCGGGGCTGCGAGCAATACACGCAATGGCGAGCAATAGACAACGGTCGTCTCGCTGCAGCTGCTGCAATGCGACTCTAGAGAACGCAAGGTATTCCTTCATTTCCACAGCCGTCCTATGGGAGAGGCGGGTAGACGAATTAACCCTCTACCGCCGGTAGAGGGTTAGAGGGTTCTACTCATATTGCCGCTATAATAACCACCGTTATTAGACGTGGCTCTAGCATCAGGTTGTCTCCAACATCACATTAGAGACGAACTACAACTCGGCAGTGAACTTCAAAAAATACATAAGAGCATCTACTTGACGAGAAATAAAATATATTAGCAGTTTTATTGAGTGTTCCCTGTGGGGAACGTTCGGCGGTAGAGGGTTAAAATCAGGTGGAGTAGAGAGTTTGGTTCTGCTGACACTTAAATTAGACCTCATCACCTACGCGTTTCATAATTTGCTTCCTGTATTTGATCAGTTTGACGAGTAAGAGATGTTCTGTGCAGCTTAATCTTAGCTTGTGTAAGTTTGAAGTTCCCCCAACCTGCACGAAATTTTTGTACCGTAAATCTACTGGTTAGAAATTTGCTAGTTGGGCGTCTAGTTGATATTGCATTAAACTACATGAAAGTCCCCTAACTTTGCGTTCTAAGCAAATGAAATAGAGTAGGTTGATTGCTGATGAGATCGATTCGAGTGCGCTACCACTGTTTCAAACGCTGATCCTATTGTCTAAAATATATCTTTCCAACGTTTCAAGGAAGCAAGAATAACCCTTCAAGTATCAATTCAATTTTCATGAAGGCAAAATACAGCGGAGAATTTTGGTACTGACACGCAGATCCGATTCTTACAAAACTTGATGCGAAAGACTGTTTTCATACTCTGACTATAATTATTGTGGTCTCAATTGTGATTAAGAAGTTGAAACCTCAGGAATTTAAATACTAAAAAAATGTTAGTATTCACAGAAACGTTCTATGATAAAACAGTTCAAAAAATTACATCGCATTATTGTCGATCACGCAACATGTGTTGTACACTTCATTCTCATGACTGTACGAAGCTGTTTAGTATTGATTTCAGAGCCATTTTTTAAACCCTATATGCAAACTCAGAATTTTATCGGCAGGCCTTAATTTACCGTAAAAATTCTGCAAAGTACCGCCGAGGCGCTTAAGCACTTGACAAAAAGTACGTGAGGCCTTGAAGACGCGATCGTAGCGGGGCTAAGGAGGGTAGATACCGGCTAATGAGAACCACAGATGGCGCTCCGTGAGATCATGAATAAATTTTGACGGTACTGATGCAATCAACGGGGAATGTAGCGCGCTAAAGTGCACTGCAGCCGCGCTAGGTGTTGTGCAGGTGTGTTGTG
>JACJUY010001928.1:45628-75103 GCA_014220935.1 Platorchestia sp. MABIK
TACGAGAAAAGGCTTTAGACTTTCGAATAACAGATCTGAAATGCATGTTAGAAAATGCTCAAAAATACTAATCGGAACGACAGGCGTATATTATTTTTTAATGAATTTATTTTATAGAACGAAAAAGTGGTTGTAAGAAATTATATTTTAACTATTCAGCGTGGTTGCTATATACATCAGATAGTAGAATGCTCTGTTAGCCTCAAGCCATCAATTTTCTTTCAACATCTATCACTTTTAGCCATAATCATCTCTGCTACTTTTGGTTAAGTTGTGTGTTGACTACACAGGCCCTTCTAAGGTTCTCTCGCCTATACTCCCGAGTGTATTGGAGTTGCATGGATTCCACGGCATGTTTTGTACAGGTGTGTTTGCTCCCCAGTTCAGTTGCTCTTTCTTCTCATATCATAGACAACCTTACTTCGTAACTGTGACAATGCAGCGTATAGCAACTACGATGATAGAACCCCATCTAGTCGAATCATCTTTTCGTCGTTTTGTGGCACAAAAACATGTCCTCCTGGCCTTGTTATAACTCCACACGCAATATTTTTTTGATTTTAAAGTCTGCTACCCGTGCAGAGGATCGTCGCTTTTGCTATCCAATTAGTTTGAGCTTTTTCTGCCTCTGGTTTAGCGTCGCTCACAAAATCGATAACTTAGCCTCTCACAAGAATCAAAATCCAGCGCCCTTCGTTCCTTCAGAATTCTTTCGAGAAATCGCCTTCGGAGATTCCCCTACGCCATTTCATTGAAGCTTTTACTCATTCTTTTAAATAAGAGTCCCTGGAAAAATAAAGCCGACGTACTGAGCCTTTATATGGACGATTCAACGCCTCCCAAAGCCATCTCTCGACGCTAGAATTTCTTTTGGCTCGTAAAAATTGATTTTTCTTTGGCTCACTAAATGGCGGGAAACTCGTTTGCAAACACACACAAACTTGTCAGACAACTCTTCGTTAGGTGCCTTTACAATTGTTGGCCGCACTCCAGTCTTCGTTCAGTTTCAGCGCAATTATGCCCTTATGAAACGGGTTCTTCTGTTCTTCTTCGGCGCTTTGTAGTGCACTTGTGAAGAAGGTGTTGTGGAAATATACGTCCTACTGTTATTTTTACGTTTGTGATGATTGTGAATTATTTGTTGCTTTTATTACTGTAGTTATGGATCAGTTAGTATCACGCTCCCAGCTGTTTATGCCTACGCTTAAGAGTGAATTTTGAGTTTCGAGATTTCGTTCGCTCTTCAGGAGTCCTCACGCTTTTTATCCTCTGATGTAGCGCCCGCATGTGTCTCAGGCTTGATGCAACGAGGGAGAATTTCACTTTGATGTTCCGATAAATTCTTGAGAGTCAGTTCGATCTGGCAGCCGGGGTATGACTGCACATGTCTTTTATAGACAGCACGTAGAAAAAAATCGATGTTAGGTTTTCTCACTTTAGTAGTTCAATCTTGTACGCGATCGGATTAACTTTGAACGCATGTTCGGATATGAGAGACCATGCCAATTTAACTTACAGTATAGCTTGGACTTATTTTACAAGCGCTGTTTTCTGGTTACATTCCAGTCAGCCGTTCATTCTAACTTGAAATCTTGAAAATTTGGGGCGGTGCATTTATGTACGTTAAAGAAATCCAATAACGAATTTTTGTACAATTTGTACATATACTGACTGATGCATTGTGTTGATTTCATTTTTGATAACTGCGGTTCTTAGCAACTACATCAATTGAATTTTATTTACCGAATACCGTAATCTTAGCTCAGAGGGATACATGTGGAGCAGATCTTTTCATTTATAGGCAGTCACAGACCAGCGAACATCAGGTGAGCGCACTTATTCTCTCATGCAGGCACGCTAGTCATGTGCGTTATGTACTCACTACTGTAGCGGCTTACTATTTTCTTGTGCGATTATTCGATTTACCTGTGAAACAATTAACCCCTGAAGGTGAAAAAGCGTTCTATTTTAGAAAGGAATTCATCTGTAGTTTTCGTTAAAAAGTGTTGGTAATAAACTTCAGAGCAGGAAACATGGGGAAATTTTTTCGTAATTTTTTAATTTTTCCTTTACTTTTGATAAAAACGTAAGAGCTATTGAAGTTTTTGATGCTTTAAGTCCTTAGTCCTGCTCTCCAAAGCGCTGGAGCTCAATAGTTCATAAGAAATATTCATTAATAAAATCTCAGTGAACGCTATTACTTCATAATATGCATCACTGTTATCACCATAGTTGAAAGTACCTCTGACATCGCCTACAACCCTAACTTGCGAGAAGCACTTCATCCATTAAATCATTTAGTTTAGATTCTGGAGAAAACAAACAGGAAAAATTTGGGCTCCAATTCCTGGCTGACGAAGAAAGAGCGAGAATCCTTGCGAGTCTCGAAAATAGGGTCGTTTTGACAGGGGAGCTCCTGAAATATGCTCAAAAAAGCTAGAGGATTGCGGGAGGAGTTGTATAGGTGCGCTCCGAGCGACGGCGCTGAAAGAATGCCTATGAGGAGAATTGGCCTCAGGCCAAGCGCTCTCCGCCTCCCTCCTTCCCTCTCTCCGGAGCCCTGACCTGCAGCCTTAGACACTCCAGCGCCCTGCGCAAATCTTCTAATTGAATCATTATTTCCTCTTCTTTCAAACTGTTAGCTTTTGGCACTCACACCGAGAAAACAATGAGACAATCACCCGCCTGAAAATTGTCGACTGTTTTTTTCCTGATTAAAATAGAATTGAACATCTTGTGCAGTGAGATACCCGTGCAGTTTGAAGAGCGATGGCGGGGAACTATGAGGCATCCAATGATGTGCGGTGCAGTGACGTGCAGCTTCCAATGACATGTGATATTCAATGATGAGTGGGGTCCAGTGATGCGCGATATATCCAAAGCGATCCAGTTGTGAGCGATTACCAGGGTTGTGAAATATCCAGTCATGTGCGGTGTGATTTTTAGCGTCTGAATTATGAGATTTTCAATGATGTGAAGTATTTAGTGATGTGCAATATCCGGAACGTGTGACGTCCGGTGACCTTGAATACCTATGAATGTGCGCTATCTGTTAAAACACAGTGCGCGGTCTCCAGAGCTGCGGGAGAGCATTTAGCGCAGTTTTACTCTCCTCTAAGATCAGTCACTTGCATTGTCCATAGGAAATAATAATCGCATAAAATTTGTCGATTCTCCTGAAAATACGTGGTCCAAGAGAAGGTATGCCTTACTGAAGCATTTTTTATACTCTAATTTTAAAATATGTTATTGATATTCTTTTGGTATATTATTATCCAATGGGAATTAGCGCCCCCAAGGGGATAACGTGCGATCCTGAGCTAAGAGTTCGGTAGGCCTTCTTTTTTGTTGAACTAAAAGGTTTTTTGTTTTTTAAAGGACCACTTTTTTCGGTTCACTGCTGTCCTGTTTTTCAGCACCTTCTACTTTCTTCTTCAACTTTTATTTTGTTTCATGAACTTCTTTCTTAGCTCACTGTTTTTATGCATCTTGTGCGTAGATTCCGCGTTCCCTTAACTCCGCTATATGGTGCCTTCATCCTTCCTCTCTATGAACATCTTTGTTGTGGAAAGGGAGGCTAAAACTAGTATTTGATCAATAATTTATTAATATTCAATGTATGTCATTGATACTTTTTACTATTGATCATTTTTAAAATAATGTATTGAAGCTAATCATTTACACTATAGATGACCAACTAGATAATTTAACTCGCGAGTTTGTACTACGAAGTCTATTTCCTTTGCGGCCGTTGTGAAATAACTGACTTCGAAAGAGTAAATGATACTTACATTCAGGCATTCCAATTCTTATCGATGCCAAATTGGATTATTTAAATTTGATGAGGGTCACAAATGCCCCAAAAAATACCTTGCATTTGTACACGGGTTTAGGAGAGTCTCGCAGGCAGCCGATGCTTTGAAGCCTCGCATCCAACTTGTGAGCTTCGTTTTTAGAGATTCAGGGGCAGGGTCGCGTGGAAGAGGCTCCCGAAATAATGAGGTCCCTGGCAGGGATAAACCTTCAGTCAATAACTGAACGACCACGCTATAATTTACGTCACCAACAGTCTCTCTGATAAATAGCGTGTAGCGTTCTCCACGTTATCCCTTATCCAAAGAAGTGTAGCAGCTTGATCTTGCCGGCACACGCTGTGCCATTCAGAAACCTCAAGCTGTGAATGTTTTCCTCAATTGGAATATTTAAATTCGTTGAGAAAAAGGTTATGAAAAGAATAAGCGATTCTTCTCTTTCTCCCTTTTTTCCGTAACCAAATGGGGATGTGCTAGAGATGACCACTTTTGTTTGATTTGAATAGCCTTGACTTGTTGCTGAAAAAATTGATGAAAATGATGAAGGAATTTTTGTAAAACAGTCTTCTTCCTTGGACTCACTGCATGAAATTCAGCTGAGCACTTTGGGAGAAATCAAGTGAGTGCCAAATGCAGAAAACAAGCTCCGAGAAAACTATTCTCCCTTTTTTCTCGATGCTGACTGGAGGCTTCAGGCCAAACTCATCTCGGCGCTTGCAGAACAAGACTTCATTCCAGGCAAGAGAGCTCATTTCGGCAGTCGTGGTGTCGCATGTCAACTCTCCTGTACGACCTTCTGACCTCTGCACTCACCTCCGCTCTCAATCCGCTCTTTCTTGCTAGGAAATTCACAGTTTTCGCAGGTATTTTAAAACGCTACTGGTAAGATCCTTTCGAGTTATTCTTCTTATTTAAAAATTTAGATTTTCTCGAAAGGTATTGCAAAATTTATAATGGAAACTATGATGCACTCGAATGCTTCCTTTTCTTCTCAAATTTATTTTTTCTGCAAGTTTTCTGCACTACTATTTGTCAACTGCTCTCGAGTTCGTCATGTTTATTTGAGCGATGAACGAGTCCGTTTAACATAATGAATTTGTAAGTTTCATTTTATTCTTGAAAAATTCATGTTTTTTCCGCCTAACTTAGAATATCGTAAGGAAATTGCTCTTCATTAAACAGTGTTAGCCCTATGATTTTTGAACAAGTTCATTTTTCTCAATCAATTTTTTATGTTTTTCTTCTCTCCCTGCTACGCGGATAGAAACAGACCTAAGAAAATCCATGGTGAACTTTGAAATTTTTACATCTTTTGTGACACTAAGAACGCACAAGAAGTATTTTTAGGGAATTCAATTTAGGAGCGAGTTTTTTTCACAGCAGTTTCTTTCTGATTAGCCCTGCATTCCACCTGGAAAATATTAGGAACAAATTTGCGAACTTAAAATAGTGTAATTTTGTGGCAAACATCCATTACTTCGCTAGCTGAGTAAACTCATTATATCGTTTACGGTAAATTTTCCACACTTGGATTTTTTCAAAAATAGCTTCCTCCCCACCATCCTGTAAGGCATAATCCTAGAATATCTCACTGTCGCAAGAACACTGCTGAGTCAGATGGTTTCATCCTCAGCACGAGACACGATCTCTGCTCCAGAAGTTAGCGTCAGGCTAGACCACAAATGCTGTCAAGACGACAATGCTAGACATTCTACACGAAACAAAAAGCTGACAGCCAAAATTTTTCACCTGGTATGGAAATGGTCGGCGTCGCGAAGGCTATTGGTGGACTATCGGAGACAGGCCGGACGCACACAGATCAATTGACGCAGTGATTTGTAGACCCTCGTCTGACTGTTGCAGCTGTGCAAACATTCAGCCTGTGTTGATCAGCGATGATGCGAGTCATCAGACCTTGTTTACAAACGCTTGCAGTCGCGCACACTGGGTGACCGTGCCTGCTACTGCCGCCACTCTACCTGCTCGGCGTGCTGCTCTTGTTCGTAATGATACTGTTGTTGGTCTGGTCATGGGACTGGTAGTTACTGTTGTAGGTTCCAATGGTGGTGGTGGGGTGAGGGTTGTGGTGGTTCTGTTAGCTATTTGTGTCGCTTTTAATGACGTTATTTTCGCGGATTGTTGGTGATATGAATAATTATTACAGATGATTAAAATAGCGGTATTTTTGGGTTATTTTTTGAGGATGGTGGTAGTAATAATTATTATTGTTGGTTTAAATGACGGTATTTTTGGGTTGTTTCTTTGAGAGTGGTGATATAGCTCATTGGTATTTGTCATTATGGTCGTTGTGCCTACATGGTTTTCTGTAGTTTGTGGCAGCTGGCTAAATTGTGTTGATGTTAATCGGATATTGCTCGCTTTGTCGGGCCACAGCCTCGGATTTTCATCAGATCTGTGGTCAATGTGTGTACCGGTAGCATAGATGTTCTATAATACTACGATTGCACCTGATGCTGTAATATTTTTGTGCTGCGATTCACGAACAGTTTCTTGAAAGCGTTGTGTAAAAGAACACGCGGTATCAATGTGCACAGGACACCACAGGGTTAGTTAAAGTGTGTATCCCACGCTACGGGAACTGGCGTGATTGCTGTGTCTCACTATTTATCTCGATAAAATTCGACCATCTTTTATTCCGTATGCAATCATCGGCTTGTGACTTCACACTTATTTCTCTATTTTCTGGTCAATATTTTCAATCATTGATTTATCAAGGCCAGATCTGTGTCGAATTATCAATCGGAACGGTTGCCGGCCCTCCCAAAAAGGATTGTATTTGTGTTAATAAGAATCAATAAATTTCACTCAATGAATAAGTAATATGTGGGCGTTAATACTTAGTAAAGACAAGGCATTGGTAAACATGGTAAGCGTTTGGTAAGCGTGGTCTAATAAAATATTATTTAAAGTCATTCCCTTGTATCTCTAATCATTAATTTAAATCGTCATCTTTTCTGTCTCTCTCCATTTCTTTTCTGTCAACTTTCTGGCAACAAAGGGTAATGAAAAACATTCATCCTACATTCCGCTATATGAGAGTTCCGTCGACTACAACATTGAACTACACATTCTGTATGCCTAGAGGAGTTGGAATGCGGGAACCGTTTGACAGAGACATAATCGTAAGGAACACTCATCTTAGGGTAGGTGTGACGCAGTTGACAGGCGAGCCTCTCGTGAGATGTGACCGATGTGAGATGTCAGCAGAACACCGTTCGTCACGATTATTGATATTGATGAGAGCGTATTCAACAGTTTAATTAATCTAATTAATGGGGACAGTATAAGCCCAAATCGTTCAAAATGGAGCGCTCTCGGCCCAAATAGCCAGAGATGCTGGATGAGCGTGCCCTTACTTTAAGCCGTTCTACGGCTAACTGGCGTCTCTTTCGAGGGAAGTGGCGTACCGCTCGCGTTCGGGCGAGGATTTAAATGCCTACGTTTAATTATGGAAATGGCATGTATGCAATACCAACGGGTGCTACTCCCTGAGTTATTCAAATAAATCCTAAAAGAATTCTAAAAGTAAATATATACCAAAATCACCCATCCTGATTGAGATTTCGAGAATATAAGATGACATTATAGGTTGAGTTTCGTGGCATCTTCTGGCGATGTCTCGATGCAGGACCGTGACGGTGTTGTGACTGACCGTGGTTGTAACGAACCGAAGCTTCAAGGTTCTCACTGACGATAAATTCTTTGTGGTTGTCAGCCTGGTTCTTTTGGAAGGTAATTATGGAACGATACCCTACGCTGGCCAGTCGTATCTCCATGTTCCTAGCGTTACTCTTTTTGATCGTTGATCATTGATGATTATAAGTAATTATAAAACCATTGGAAGTACTATTCGGGACCTTAGATAGACCTTCAGGACTTCTATCTCACGTGCCCACTTTGCTTCTTTTGGTTTCTATGCCTTCTTTGCTGTCTCTTCTTGGTCTTTTTTTCCTCTGCCTTCTCAACTTAGAGTTTCAATAGGGTTTCCCGCGTCGGAACACATTTTGTGCATAGATTCCTCGTTTTCTTCAGTCAATAATAAATAGTCACTTCTCGTCGCTTTCTTGAGAGCGCCGTCGTTGTGGCTAGGAAGTAACTAGCTAATAAAAGAATAACTGTAAGCACGCATGCACCAAAAAACTATAATTTGCGTGTGGCGCAAGTAAGGAGACCTAGTGCCAAGTATTTGAGTGCAAAATAATTTAAAAGAAGACAAATAAAAATCAGAAAAAAACAACAAAGCTTTGAATCGAGATCTCTTGAATAATAAATTAATGTGTAAATAAACGATGCATTACACAAAGGATGGGCTGAGAACAACAAATATTTAAAAAACACTGAAAAACGAAACAATGCTCTGACCACTGCAGGAATTTCCCATGATGACGCGCTTTAATTGCAAATTATTTTCTTCCTGTACTTTCAAATTTACACCATTTTACTGGAATTATTTTTTTACAACACTTATCTGGCATTATCACACCTTTAATAAACGCCTACTTCCTTCCACCTCTAAGCAATCGCTACCCTTCTCGGAGAAATTCGGACTTATTTCTAACGTTGGCTATTCATCTCGATCTTCTCCGATGAACTCGAAATTGTGCTTCAGAGATTGTTGCTTTGCAGATTTCAATACTGCTAATTATACCGAAGACTGTTAACAGCTGACAAGACTGACAGCTTAACTCTTCCATCACACAGCACGATTATAAAATTTCCATGCTCTGAAGTTTGGCAGCACGCCGCTGTGCCTGAGGGCAGAAACCTGCCGCTGGGGAATAGAATATAGGGAGTTACGAGTGGAATTCCCTGGTGTGCCAGAATCATTTTGTTTGCAGACGGTATCTTCTACGTAGGAGTAGATGCCTCTCTCCATCTCCCGCCTCCATGGAGGAAAAGTTTTATCGTCATGAACTCAGCGGTAGCATTTTTTCCCGCAACTCATTAAACGAGTATAAAATACTTATCAATGAATTTTTCTTTGTAATTATTAGATTTTAAAAATAGTCAATTTTAAACGAGAATTCTATGCTACACTTCTTTTCGAGCAGCGTCTGGCTGCTCTCAGTTTTCAACACACTTTTATCTTCGTAAGAAACAAAATAAATTTTACAAATGGATGGGAGCCTCATTTTTAGATTTTGACTGAATTATTAATTAGACAGGGAAACTGAAATCTCAACTGGAAGCTTCAGACAAAGGACCTGACGTTTAAATTTGCTCCAAGAAGACGTCGCTACGCTCATCGGTTGGTTACAATGCAGCGTTCTTAAGAAAATGACGTATAAAAGTATATTCGTACAAATCCTTTTTTTATAATTTCCCTCATCCTGATAAAGCACGATTTCATGACTTCTTACCTAAACATCACCTTATTTTACTATGTCGCGAAAGTTACGTGTCGTAAATGTTACGTATTCCCTCTTTTGTATGTGTCGCGAATGTTACGTGTCGTAAATGTTACGTATTCCCTCTTTTGAACATGTCGTAAATGTTACGTATGACTTCTTTTGAAAATGTTTTGAACTACATTGTGAAGATGGGGTTACCTTGCATGACAAACGTCGCCTGTGGGACACTGCCACAAGAATGCCCTCTATTTTCCGAAGCCTATTGAATAGGCTCCTTCTCCCTCTCATTCTAGTAAGCTCAGGATCTGGTCTCAATTCTCGCCATTCATTCCTGGGTATAACTTCCTCTGATCATAATACCAGGTTGGAAAAAAAGTAATGTCGTATTGTCCAACACATTTATTTCATCTGAAATATTCACGTTACGGCATGTCCGATCTGTACGATAGTTTCCCTTATTTTTTATGACTTCTGTCCAACGATTAACTAGCTTTTTGATGCCTTCTTCAAAAACAATTCTCTGATTTTTGAGAGAAAAACAATTTCAGGCCATTTTTTAGTTGGTCGTCATTTTCATAAATTTTATTGCTCAAGTGATACTGCAACGATCGAAAAAGACGGAAGTCGGATGAAGCAATACCAGGTGCATAAGGCGGATGAGGCAAAAATTTCTAATTGAAACTCATCACCTATTCCTGAATGACCATTGTTATGTGCGGTCTCGTGTTATCATACTGCAGCACACAGTGTCCAAGTCTTGACATTTTTCCTAGCTTGTGAAGGCGTGAAATGATTGTGGTCTGAGTTGTATTGAATTGTTGACCCAATTCTCGGCTGGTTAACTTTGAATTGGCCTCTAAAGCGTCTTTAATGGTGTTTTCATCAATTGATTTTGGCCTTCCGGAACGTGGCCGATCTGACAGGTTAAAGTCTCTATAAGAAAATTTGCAAACCATCGTTGACATTTTAGATTATTCAGAACGTTCATCCCATGAAAGCTCCCATATTTCTTGTAGATTCTGCAGCTGAGTTACCTTTTTTGAATTCATAGAGCATGCGTTCATCTCAGATGCTCTTCACTAACGTCCATTTTATGAGGGGTACGTGAGACAGTTAAACTTAATATTTTCCCACGAATTACAATATCTGAAAGGCAAAGCTAGGTATTGAGACGCCAATTCATCAAAAAATTTAGAACTGTGTACAACTGGCTCCAAAGTGATGATGTCAAAAAATGAAATTACTTTCAATCCAACCAGATATTATTCGTCTGTAATCTGTCTGATTGCTAGACTAAACTTAATTAATTCTATGTTCACCTTTAATTGTTTATTATATATCATTTTTGCGCCTGAATTACTCATACTCGCGTTTCTCCTTGGAGTGACAGTTAGCGACGAAATTATTCGTTCAAAAGTTTCTAGAATTATTCAAAAACCATTGTTGCCACAGGCATAAAATTTTCACAGGGTGTGAAGCACACATTGTTGACAATAATACGAAATTTCTAGAACACAATATTAGTTTTGAAAGATTTAACTGGCTGAACTTCAGATACACGATAAATAAAATTAATCACACAGTGAGTAGTATTACGCTTTATTGAAGTGAATCTACCATTTGAGTACATTTTTAATAATCAATAGCGTGACCTCTCATCTTCATAACATTTAAAAGCCTTTTATTATAATTTTTGACCAGCTTTTCCGTAGTTTCAGATGAAATATTGCTCTATTCTTCAATGGCGATGCGTTACAATTCCTGAAGATGCTTTGGAGCTCTCTTGTTGATGTTGACTTTTAATTCCTGCCCCAAATTTTCAATGGGATTGAGATCAGGACTCATCGAGGGCCATGGCAGCACATTTATCTTACTTCTTTGGAACCAGCTAGTTGTAGACTTGGCTTGGTGCTTTGGGTCATTGTCTTGTTGAAATACCCACCGCCTTCTAAGTCCCAAACTATTAGCGGATACCTTCAGGTTTTCGTCCAAAATAGAAATATAGTCATCAGAATTCATCTTCCCTTCAATTTCAACCAATTTTCTAGTACCCGATGCAGCAAAACAACCCCAAAACATCAGTGATCTACCTCCGTGTTTAACTGTCGGCACAGTGTTCTTCGGCAGGAAAGCTTCACCATTTTACGCCAAACCTTCTTCACGTCATTTTGCCCAAAAAGCTCGATTTTGGTTTCGTAACTCCATAATACTCTCTCCCAAAAGCTTCTGTCCTTATCCAAGGGTGACTTTGCAAAGTTCAAGTGAGCATCAACATGACATGGTTTGTGGAGTGGAGTCCTTCGAGGTCGGCGTCCGGGTAGACCTTCCTTGTTCAGACAGTGCTGGATTGTGCGATAACTCACGCTAGTTCAAAGAGCGTTCAATTTCTCGGCAATGTCGTCTAGCTTCACTCGTGGATTGGTGTTGACCTCAAGACGTAATTTTCGAGAAGTTCTCACCGAGAGTTTTTGTTTGCGACCACGCCCAGGCCACGTTTCTACAGTACCAAACTTAGCAAACTTTTTTATAACAGATTGTACTGTAGATCTTGGGATGCTCAAACGCTAAGATATGTCGCCATAACTATTTCCAGCTTTGTGGCAGTCAATAATCTTCTGTCTGAGGTCCACACCGAGTTCCTTAGTTTTCCCATCGTGGCGCTAGTGTACGAATGACAAAGGTCTACTCCTCTGGCTCTCCACAATTTTCTAGATTGATCTCACATCTAGAATGTTCAAGAACATTTCAGTTAAACAAGTATAGCGGTAAATACTTCTCAATGAAATGTAATGTTCTTAATAGTATGAATAATTTTGTCTTATCGTGTTTCTGAAGTTCAGCTGGTTGAATCTTACAAAAATAAAAATTTTTTCTAGAAACTTCGCATTATTGTCACTAATATGTGCTTCACACCCCGTGAATACTTATGCCTGTGGCAGCAATAATTTTTTAGTAATTCTAGAAAATTTTGAAAGACGAGGGGTGTACGAATAATTTCTTCGCTAACTGTTTATGTTCACACTTTTTATCTTACGCATAACAATGCGCTGCCTGGCCATTTTTCCAGCCTTTCTCACTGAAAGAATTTATCACTCTGCTGATGACTAATGAGAACCACGTAATTTTCATCTCTAATTTCTCATTGCACTAAATTAATTTTTGCTGCAAATTTATCCGCATGAAAGTGCAAACCTGTGTTAGCTTTTCAACTTCTCATTGTATTTAATGTTCCACTTTTAATGAATATCAGGCTTTAGATGTATATTTCCTGACAATCTTGCATCTGCTCTACCTGTTGCCATTTCAAATCACTGGTTCAGGCTTTGGCCCAATTGCTGCCCCACTTGTTCCCTTGTACGCCCAACTCGATTCATTGCAAGGAAAACAGCGACTGCCGCGCACTGTTGCAGCATGGAATGTGAACTATCACCTTGGTGATTTTGTCCCGTGCAAAATCTATGGATTCCTCAGTGGAATGTGTACATTTGTAAGTGTCCGTTTAGAAGCAAACCGCACAGGGGGTTGAAGGTCTGCGTTGGTGAATCTTGAGTCCCAATTTTTAGTTTTGATTCCAGCGATGTTGTTTTTTATTCTCGCAATGTTGCTTCTGCAGTTGGGTTGCTGTTGATGTTAATATTGCTGCCGCATTCCTGCGTGACCGATGCTAGTATCACTGTGACCTGGAGGGGAAGAATGCTACAACAGCAACAGACTCATAGAGGATTTTTAAGACAACTTTTACGACTACAATAACTGAAAAGAAGAACGAGTTTTAGATTCTTAGTGTAACTCTGATAATGTGACTTAGAAGTGTGGAAACGGCCAGCTGTAACTTAAGGAACTTTTATCGACCATTCGAAGTTTTGATACAAAACAACTAAACATGAAACACTGAGCGACTGTTTCTGTTGAATCAGCTGCGATCGGCTTGTACATCACTAACTTTCAATGTTTTAGAGGCCTGTAATGTGAAAGAACGATGCATGTTTGATAAGCGTGGGAAAATGCTGCAAAGAATTCACGAAAATCGTTCGTTCTACGTGGCCCATGCTTCAGCTCATATAGTTTTGACTATATTATGAGTATTATTTGCCCCAAAGGAGACTATCATGACGTGGCTAACCCCTTATATCCTCTTTCTTGCCTTCAAATCATTGTACCCTAGTTTCTTTACTGCTTTAAATTTTATATCACTGTCTTTTCTCCACATTGAAACGTAGCAGATAAAATATCTCCTTAGAAATAATAATGACAATAGAAGCCATCTCTGCGACGAAGAGACTTTGTCACATTCATAAGATCCAGAAAGCTCCCAAGTTTCCTATCATCAAATTTTTTTTTGGATTCAAAACGCTGGTTTTCCCTCAGGCTCTGACATGCGCCAAGTTCCTCGACTACGTAAACTTTTGCAAGCTCACTGTTTCTCCGTCTTGTGTTCGTTGCTCTCTTTTCTTGAGGAATTACATTCAAAAATGTAATAAATTAGCAGAAATAATCAGAGAAAGATTGCTATCCAAATATTTGAGAGGTCCAATGATCCAGTGACCCTAATTGACGTCCCAATCGAAATTACAAGCTCTTGAAGAAATCAACTCCATGAGGCCTTGTGCGTGCAATCATTTGCAGTTCTCATAAATATATGTATGCGTCCACTTCAGTGTGAGGAAAAAATTGGCATCCACGAGCTGACAAAATTACGAAGAAAAAGCAGAAAAAAGAGCCCTTGCTACGAGGCCGGAGCTGTGACGTCACACACATAGACGGCGTTGCCGGCCCTCTCGTATGAACGTTCGTCTGACGGTGGCTAGAATTTCGTATTCTTTAAACCAAGGGGAGTGAAGATCAATCGCTGAATGGAGATGTCGAGCAATAATTTCAAGGTCCTGCTCTGAGAGGAAGAGAATAAAGTTTGGCATCGTCGAGCCCAGAATTCTGGAATTGCTAGAAATAAATTTTAGTACTTCGGCATCACTGGGCGAAAGCTTTAAGGGGAGAGCTTTAAGAGCGGCAAGAGCGAGAATAGTGTAGGACGAGAAGTGAGGGAGGGATATCACTTATAGTGGGGCTGCGGGGGGACTTTTGAAGAGACAGGCAGGAGGGAAAGAGAGCGCTGGAGACGGAGGGAAATAAAGAGCAAGGAAGAAGAGAGAATGAGGGAAAGAGAGCGAGTGGGACATGGGCGTGGTCACTGAAACCTTCATGAGGGCGCTTTCAAGGAAGGGGAGAGGGGCTCATTTTTGAAGTCGATCTTAACTTCGTCAATGGTTGGAGCATCGCTGCCAGTCTAGCGCTGCAAGAATGGCTTCATTTTCCAGGCTTTGTTTCCTTCCGTGGATTTCTTTTGCTGTAAACATACTTTGTAAGTCCGAGGGTTCGTTGCTCACTTGTGTTATTCGTCAGCGAGCGCAGCGCTGCCGCCGAAGTAAAACGGAGTCGTGACGCTCATTGGTCCGTGTTTTGATTGCTACAATTTCTTAAGAAAAGTGAATCGCCTACGAAATTTATGCTATAATGCTTTGATATAATTAGGTTATTTGCTTGCTGAAAGACGACTCGGAATGTGAAGTACGCTGGCACAATTAAAGGAATTAATTACGTTCGAATCCCAGGGAATATTCGAGTATGTTTATAGCGCCGCAATTGTCTTCCAGAGCTCAGTTGCGTTAGGCCGTAAGTAAAATAAGTGTTGAGTAAAACAAGTTAGGTTTCATGGGGAATGAAACTGACTTTTCGTACGTTTGTTAAATATCTTCAGCTTTGGTTATAATTCTTTTAATGAACTTACGGATGAACTTCTAACATTCTTTTTCTATGATTTTGGTTGTTGAGTCAACTTATAAAAGATTTTAGGAAATGTTGCTGGTCTTGCTTTCTCTTGAATAATTCTGTTTTTTTGCTAAGATCAAATAATTTTCAAATGATTGAGCGTAATTTACATATCAATGTATTGCCACTCACAGCTAAAATTCAATTCTGTGAAATCGTACAGCGCTAGTGTTGGGAAAAACTCAAAATTATTTGTCAGCAACAATGATGGTTGACGGCCTTCCGGCATGTGTTCTGTGGTAACGCCTTCTGGCCCTTATGCTGGGTGTTTTGTGCAGTCACTGTTTTTATCATGTTTTTTACTTTACAAGGGATCTAACCAGTGGCCAGCGATATTTGTTGAAGACCGTTGTTCTCATTTATTCCCCGCCGTTGGTCTTCCACGTTATTTGTTCAAAATCATCGTTTCTATTAGTTCCCAAGTTTACTTCTGCTCAATATTTGAAAATTTGTTCTTAATACTCAAATATTATCCCGCTGTAATTAACACTTTTTTAATATTCGCTGAGATTCTACAAAGATCGTGCTCAGAGATCATATAGCAAATGAATAATCGAAACGAAAAGCTAATGTCAGAATATTTTCCGGAATCCAAAGTTGTTCAGCTTGAAATTGAATAAATTAGAAGTCTGAGGGATCAAAAATTTTGCATATTTTTCCATCCACATTGAATTTGAATTTTGCTTTTTAGATGCAGGCAGATAATCATGCTCGTACTCTAGCACATGCAAAGGTTTTTGTCTCAGGTTCTAGAGTTTTTTTTTATTGTGCTAATTTTGCATCGCAATTTATTCCAATTCTGAAAATATGCAAATGCATGATCAAAGAAATCTGAACATGAGGTATTTAAGAGTCTGTTAGTAACTTCAAGCCTGAGTGGTCTGCGACTGCGTCAGACCGGGTGCGTGTACATGGACGCATTTTTTATACCTCGCAGAACACGTACTCAACACGTCCGGACGGCGTCCAATGCAGAGACGTGAATTAGTTCGATGTAGTTTGGGGACCGAAACTACATCTGACGCTTACGCGTTGTGAGGTTTGGGTAGCTTGTGTTCCGCTTTGCATTAAGTAATTCAGTAGAGACTCGTATTTTCGCGTTTCATGCACCCATGTCGGAGTTTGACTCGTGAATGTGGTCGTACTGATGTTGATGTTAATGAAGGGGTGGCAGGTTGCAACGAATGCGCAGTGTTAGATGTTGAGACAACACAGGGTGAAAGTGGACATTTTGCACAAATGTTTCGGAGGGTAAAAATTGCATCTTCAGTGCTCACATGGGGGAAATTGGTCAAATTTGATATGTGAAGCAAAATGCTTAAGTGGCGCCACATTTGACTTTGTGTGGTGAACATCAATCTGTCTGGTGAGTCAGTAAACTCAACTGAAAAAATTAATCATTCATCGTTTTTCATCGAAACAGGCGGATTCTAATTCGAGTTATTTTTTACAATATAACAAATTATGAGTTTATTAAATAGGATATTGTGCGTTTTTTAAATTCTAACGTGTAGTATTCTTAAATCATGAATTAAATTATTTTCCATTCGTGATCGTGGTAAAAGCACCCTAATGTGCCGAGTGCTTACCAAGTGCCCCATTATTTACCTCGTACAATTTATTTTTCTACTGGTCGTGATTTCGCCGTGGATTAAGTTGTAAATTCAGTTTTTTTTCTCTCTTCAGTTCAATAGTGCCCTAAAATTATTTCAATTTTCCACAAAAACTTCCCTTTTGTTCTAAAAATGCACTGAAAAATGATGATAAATCTAGTAAAATTTCCCTGAAATTTTTTTGAAAATCGCAATTAATTTCGAATAATTGTAATTCGTTCGCAATGCAAAACGTTTCAAATCAATTCTACCCTCGCGAAAGGTTGAGATGAGAAAATGGAGTATTTCTTAGATGTATTGTTTCAATTACGGAGTATTGAAAAGGTGGAGTCACTGAGATGAAAATGAAAGGCGTGTTTCAAAAGTCGTCGAATGTAAAGTGTTGTTGAATGAGGAGACGTGTACAAAAATGTTAAAACTGTAGTCGAATGTGAGGTTTTAACTATCGTCATCACAGGGAGGAAATAACGTGCTTACGATTTAAGAACGCTAAAATACACTTCATGTCACGCCTAACGTCGGACATTGCAGCCTGAAAGTGACGCTTGACTTTAAGTATCGTTTAACTTCGTGTATACATTTAATTACCACGACCATTCAAAATTAGCGCCTTAGAAGAACCATTCTTTTAACCCTATACAGTTTTTTCACACCCGACGTTCAAGTTGACGTCACTCTGGCCTCATCACAGTTTGAGCGACTGCTAGAAAGCTGCTGGTCATGCATGTTAAAACAAAGTCTTCACGGAAGGACAGGCGCTAGCAGGTCAACCAGAACACAATGCTGTTGTCCTGCACGTAGAGCTACCGCACTGTGATCAATGAGGCAACGCAATTTCGCATGTTGTGCAGAAATGCAACACCTCCTCCCTTGCTTACCTGTGTTGGCTGCATTATCTGTTGCACAGCGGCCTTATCTCGAAATTATTTCGTTGTTGTGGCATTATGTTAAATGTCAGGGTGCTCTTATTTCGTTGTTACGTCTGTTACTCGAGTACACTCTGGCATTGGGGAATTTTAGAGTGATACTAGCTTTTTCTCTGGGCATGTGATAAAATTCTGTTCATATTCTTGTTTGTTTTCGGGTTTCAAACTTGCAAAAAGTTCCCTGCCGTTTATTTTTATTGTTATCTCTGTCTGTTTGTGCTTTCTCATTGAAAATATTTTCCAAATCCTTGAAGAGTAATTATTTGTTGACTGATCTACAAGTTAATTTTTGCCTCATTTGGTCTTTGTTTTCACAATTTTTCAAGTGAACTGCCGTTTTTCAGCGAACTGCTGTTCTAGAACCGTGTTAGTTATAAGGCATTTGAAAAACCAATTTACATGAGGATATGTATTAAGCTTGATTGGAATCAAGCATCCTTTTCTACTGTTACGAATGAGAGTGTGCGTCTATGTTTTAGTTTTCTGAGCCACGAGTCTCGTTTAGATAAGCGCACATAATTGCGCGTGATCACTGATCTACTCAAAAGCTCTCATCGACAAGAACAGCGAAAACAACTGCCACAGTAACAGCAGCCACAGGGACAGCAGCCACAGTAATAGCAGTAGCAGGAATAGCAGTAGGAAAAATAACTGTAACAGTAGTATCAAGAAGTGCAGCAGCAGCATTAACAGTAGCAGTAGGAGCAGCATCAGCAGCAACAGCAGCAATAGCAGCAGGAGCAGCAGCATCAGCAGCAATAGCAGCAGGAGCAGCAGCAGCGGCAGCAGGAGCAGCAGCAGCAGCTTTCTTCTGCACGTCCAGTTGGCACCTGAACGCGCGCTGTGGCGGAGGCGTGGGAGAGTGAGGAGTCGGTCTAATGCACATTCTCATCCTCGATATCATTGGTGTTGCTGTCCAGTGAAACATGCATTAGCCTCTGGAAGTTGGTGGAAAAAAGATTGGTCGGATTTGGGAGGTTGTTTAGATCCGCTTCAGTGGAGTTTCAGTCGCAGGCTCACAGTGGGTCTATCAGATTAATCAGCCAACTCGGTCAGATGAAATGGCACCAATAATCTCGTGATGCAGTAATCTTAATATCGTGAATCACTTCCATGGATCAAACGAAAATGCTTCCCTTGATGAAACGGAAAAGTAGACTTGACCATCATCAGGCTTGAGATAAGAAGGCCTAAGTCTCCAAGTTTCCTTCAAAGCCTACCCGCGGCAAGCCAAATCTCCAGGAAAAGTTTGCCACTGGTAAAATTTTAAGTTGACTTCATAGAGTTAGCTGTAGGTTATTACTTTGAAAATAGCCTTTGTTCTATCTCCTGCGCGCATTTAAAAGCTTGGGAGTAGTTCTAATTCCTTAAAATATTACCTATATTGGTTGATTGGATTAACTAGGTAGTATATTCGATCTAAAAGTGGCGTTTAATTACTTTGTACAAATTTGGCAACCTTCTAGTTGCTGTTTCTCATTAACCAGTGCTTAACTTAAAAAATGTCAGCTTGCGGTGTTGAAAAAAATAAATAACGATTATTTTAATTACAAAGTGATGATGAAAGTCCTTTTCTTTTGGAAATGAAGGCTTGCCTTACTGTGATTGTATACTGACGCCTTACCAGTGATTACTTAACTTTACTTGTTGCTTGAATATCATCATTTGGGATATGTTAAGAGGTGTGCAGCATAACAGTTGTGAACCTCAACTCCACAGGACGTCAAGGCCTGCCAGCCGTCGTCTTCATTGAGACTAACTGTAGGTCTCGTCAGCCTGTGGTGCTCTCAGGGATATTGTTTGAAGCCGCTCATTTCTGTAGAGAAAACTTCGTGTCATTGTTGTTTTCTCCTTCAGGGCACTGATTTGGTCTCTCAATGGCTGGTCCGGTCTGGACGAAAGCTTTCCCATGCCGGCAGTGCGGTAGATGATGTGCACAACGCACTTCGACAAGAGGACCGTTTTCAGTTAACATGCTCTAAAAAATATTCCCATTGGAAACTGGCCCCAAAACAATTTCACAATTGGATGTTGTGTGTCAATATCTTTTGTGTGTTCCTAATTGGCCGGGCTTGAAGACACCTTTCATATCATGAATTGGAACAAATTTTCCTCTAAATTTTAATTGGTTCGTGCCCCATTTTATTGGCGTACATCTGACCTCTGAAATCACGTTACTACCACGACTAAGCGACCGCAAACATGTTGGATATTTTCCGGGGTCTCAAGAACTTTATTAAAGTCTCCCATGTGCACATCGACTCTTCGGTATTTCGCCTTCATTATAGCATAACTGTTATGATCTTGTTAGCATTTAGCCTTATTGTAACAACGCGACAGTACGTCGGCAATCCCATAGATTGTATTCACGCGAAAGAGATCCCTGAGGATGTTATCAACACATACTGTTGGATCCATTCCACGTACACCATTCCCTCGGCTTTCTCTAAAACTCAGGGAATCGAAGTTGCTCATCCAGGAATTGAGATGTCCAAGCCCGATGGCGAAAGACGTTACGTCAAGTACTACCAGTGGGTCTGCTTCTGCCTGTTCTTCCAGGTAAGTGGAGCACGTCGCCGGCCAAAGTAAACGAACCTACACTTCTTGCCACCAGTGGTTTGCATCTCGTGCTTGGCTTCAGCTTGGCGAATGTGAAGAGATAAACTGTTGACTCTAACTCGCTAGCAAAGCCTGTCTCACTCTATCTCTTTTTCTCTCTCCCTCCATGCGCTCACTTAAAGAACGGCGTCTGCTGTGTTTTCTGCTCGTAATCTCATTCAAGCAATTTCAGGCACACTATGGAAGAATTCGGTAATGTGTTCGCGATTCAAGATTTCGAGGAACGCATTCTTGTGATGATCATCTGTATTTTACACTCGATAACTTTAGTGGTTTTTGATACTGCGCTCTAGGTGTTCTTCAAATTACGCGTCAGCATCCCCACGCGGATTTCATGCATATATTTATCCTTCTCGCTTTTCCTACGTCTCTTTATAGTCCTACGTAGTTGGGATTTTGCTGTACGGCGCAACGGTTGAGCAGTTATCTTACTGGGGTAATTTTAATTACTGGTTAATAACTGGAAGGCAACTGCAAAATTAGATAATCAGAGGTAACAGAAAGTTAAACTAAGAGTTTAACGTATGAAGTTTAGAGGCGCAGTTTATTTTCCCTTTAACTTTATAAGAATTACCTCGCATTCTATCGTTCGGTCGCAAAAATTACGAGCATAGAGGTTCTGAAAAATTTCACAAGAAATTAAAACCGTGATTCTAATCTGTACTTCATCGTGTACAAAAACGTATAAAATTTGACCCCTTCTCAAGTCCCTCTACACCACTCTCCTGTGAGTGAACTGCACCAATGGTTTTTTCCTTTACCTCGGTCGGTTTATTTGTCCACTTTAGAAAGAAATATAAAATCAATATGCGTAAACGCAACTTTTCCGGTCCACACAGTATGAAAGTATATCTCAGGCTCGACATGTTTTTGTATGGTATTTAGACATGACTATACCACACATAAAAATCAAGCCATCTTCAGGGCCCAAAAGCCACACACTCAAGTTCACATTAGGTCGGTGGTGCGACAACAAAAAAACGCTCGCAAGCGTTTAGGGGTGTACGCCACTTGAGCGCAGTGAAGTATGTGCGGCATGCCGTAATCGGGGGGCACCTCGCTTGCCCCGTGCCTCCGTACTTGTTCGAGACTCGCTCTTGTGGTCAATATTAAGCCATTGCCTGCTGTTGCCAGGCTGTTACACTTGATGAAGAGCCCGTCATTCTAGGGCCCGTGCGTCGAACCAACTTCGCTCTATTCTCCTCTGAAGACCATCTCTGACTTATCACTATTTGAAGCGCTTGAGAACAATTCTGTGCCTTCTGTTTTATTTTTCTAAGCAAATTTCTTCTTGTGAGTTCAGCTCATAAACACCCGGATATTCATTTTTTAAACAGCTTTTTATAACACTTTGCAAATGGAAGTACGAAAGTCCCCTTGAAAAGAACCCTTTCATTTTTTATCAATAGAGTTATCGATCAAAACTGCAAATGCAGAGTGAAGGGAAAGCGAGGCACAGCGCGTTAGATATTTTACTAACCTGGACTGCAGCAGAGGTCAAGCGTTACATGTTTTAGCTTAGATGTGGTTTAATTTTGGATTCATCGTTTAGTGTTAATGCGAACTAGCGCATCTCCAGAGTACTGAATTTTGGTCTGTATAAAATGCGATCAGGGAACTTGAAGAACGCAGATGTTCGAACTCTTCATAAGCAAGAGTATACCTCATGATATGTATGTCCTTTCCCGTATACGCAGTGGAGACACTATGAAGTGAGTTCTTTTCGTTTCTGAGAAACTTTGCGGTTTTTGAGGAGAAACAACTAGATTTGTGACAATGAATTAGCGTTTCACAATCTATGACTTATGATTTCATTTAATTTTGGGTCTTATTTCATGTATGTGACTGAATTTTCACGCCTATTCGACGTTTCCATGATACTCCATAACCGATCTTTCTGAAGTCAGATGCAGGGTAGTAATTAAAATGTTTCGAAACATCACCGTAGAGTTTTTTGGATTATTCATGACTCCGTGTTGTAAGTTTATTTCGAAAAACGTATAGTTTTCATACTTCCACATGCTTTTTCATCAATGTTCATTTAAGCTGAGTAGAATTTTTTGTTTTTAAATCAATTCTCTTCAGTAATGGCCTTTCAATGATCAGCTAAAATTTGAACACACTCCATACCGCGTGATCCCAGACTCAATTCTCCCAGTTATTTTTCCTCACGGTTGTTTCCTGATCAATTCTTAGCTGCCTCCATTGCTGTTAATGTTCAATGTACTCATTTTATGTCCTGTTTTCTTCAGTTCGAAATGAACTTGACCTCTAACATAATACGCGATCTGAGCAATCCTAAACTTGATTTTCATTTGATGTTCGAGGGTGTACCTGTTGTTTGTGTAGGCTTGGCCTAACGCGAAGGCTCATGCATGTCAGTGATTTATGTTTGACGTGGTGTTTAGATTGACTTACTTCATTAGCTTTAAGTAAACTTCCCTGACTCAATTTAAACTAACCTGCCTCGTACGTCACCCTTAGATAAGCCTCTTTTTCCAGATCAGTGAATGATGTGACGCAGAATTGGTCGGACAGTATTGTGCATGGAGTAACTTGTGGTGAGCGCAAACTGCTCTAGAGAAATATTTTGAGAATTGGCCTAGTTTTAATTTTGAAATTTAGTTCTGAATCGGTCATCTTTTCACAAAAGTGTTCTATAATTTCGAGCCAAGACTTATCAACTTCAAGAAATTCACGACTCTGCTACGATAAAGAGCTCTAAAATACTTTAGCTCTTCCAGTGTTCAAGGTCTGCGGAAAAAACTTTTCGTGTGGAAATTCGAGTGCTAGCAAAACTCATGTGCTTGTAGAAATTGGGTTTGCACAAGAAAGCATTGAAATGCACGGTTTGTAAACATTTTTGTTGCTTTTGAAAAAACTCTCTTCATTTATTTGGTGTCATAGTAGCCTGGATCTTGCATGGTAGACCTACTCTGGATGTTGTGAATGTGATTTGAATGATCTATTAATGCAAGATCTCTCCGATGAACATTTTTTAAGCGGAGATTAGCAAGTGTTCGATGTTTTTCTGGATAATTTTTTCGACCTTTTGCTCGGTTGTGGGCCGAGTGCACTCGACCGTAGCCTTCGTTAGCTCATAGTTTTGATGGTGACTGCCTTGCTCGAGACGCAAGAGACGTGATCCCGGTTCTTTGCGACTGTGCAGAGCTTAGAGCACCGTCGCAATGTTGGACATCTTCAGAGGGCTGAAAAATTTCATCAAAGTCTCCCATGTTCATATCGATTCATCCGTTTTTCGCTTGCATTACAGCATTACTGTAATGATCCTGCTTGCCTTCAGCATGATCGTGACAACTAGACAGTACGTGGGCAATCCTATTGATTGTATCCACAATAAGGAAATTCCGGAGGAGATAATCAACACGTACTGTTGGATTCACTCCACATACACGATACCATCGGCATTCTCGAAAACGTTGGGCATTGATGTGGCGCATCCCGGCATCGAAATGTCCAAACCTGATGGCGAGAAGCGCTACATCAAGTACTACCAGTGGGTCTGCTTCTGTCTGTTCTTCCAGGTAAGGGGCCTTGCAGCGATAAGACGGAGTTTCTTGTGAGTAGTGAATTCTTTCGTGACGTTCGTTCTCGTCCTACTTCGTCAATAGAGTATTAACAGTCGTAATTCTAATTAAATTTCCAACGACCCTAGCTACCTTGGTCGTAATCCCGATTTCATTTATCCCAAATTTTGACAGTTTTTCTAAGACTATGCTAATTCTAATTACTCGGCCATTCTGGACTCAAGAACTTGGTCTTTTCGCTGCTCCCGACAGAAGTTTTTTTGTTGAAGAAGAAGCCTCAGCAAAAGTATCTGCTCGTCTTGGCTTCCTCAACGAAAGAGAAAACTCGCATTTATTCTCGACTTCTGACGACCGCCTCGCGAAAAGACACTCTTTGGGCTGAATTCTGTGAGTTTCCATTAACTTCGATAATGGGTCTCGAGTGTGAGGCAATTATAAACTTTGAGCCAAAATGTCAGTCTCTGAAATGATATCTCTTCCCATAATTGCCACTTCCGTCTCCAGTCCCACGTACTGTTCTATTAAACCCTATTTTCCAAAGCGAGGCGCTCCAACAGTCTGTCATTCGATATACGTACGGCCTAATAAACTTCCTTACCAGCTCCGCTAATTTCAGCCTTGCTGATTACAGCGCAGGTCGGAAATAACTCTCCAAACATATTTCCCAGGTTAACGAGAGAATTACTCTTCAGAAGAGACTTTCTGACTTTCCCCAAGTTTTCCCTGCTTCTCATTGTGATTTCATGATGAACAGCATCCATTTTAATCATTATGTGGATGAGACTTTCTGACGTCTTTCAAGTTTTTCTTCTTACTCATTGTGGTTTCATAATTGCATACCAAACATTTTGACCATATTCAGTTAGTTTTTACTGAGCCTCTTCGTTTGTTCTGCTTCTTTCTATGAGTGTGTGACAAAATTGATCAATGACAGAAATCAGTTTTTTTTTATACGTTCAGATTATTATTCCAGTGATCGTTTTTTATTAACTTCAAAGTTATAATTTTATTTTTGCTAGTGTTATGATATAATATTTGAATTTCCAGTTTAATTATAACATTCTTTAATTAAATTTTGGAAAAAAACTGTAGTTCGCGAGAGAATTGTTAGAAACTCGCTTCAGCATGCATCTTTATGCCCGCAGATCGTGCCCTGTCGCGGTCTGAACCCTTGCGTGTTATCTCCAGTTTTTTCATCTAAATAGACAATGCATGAGGGTATGACATGCACGCCGGTTTTATCGTTCATTAGCTATAAGACTGTGAACTAGTCTATTTTTAACTTGTTTTACGTTCGTATCGTTTGAGCCTCCTGCACAGTATTAGCGTTAACTTCGTGTCTTTCGTCAGTAGATTATGTATGTGCATTTGTGATCATCTCCACAGTGATATTATGGATTGCATCAAAAGATTCATTGCTTTCCATTATTCGACAGAGTGCACTTTCGTAACCCCCGCCCTTGAGTGTTTAACCACCTTTTTTGGACGATTTTAACATGCAGCAATGTTTCTTGTTTTGATTCCTCTTGAAAGACTAATTTTCCACGGATTTGGTCCTTTTGTAATTTTGTTACAATCACGTGATTCAACGGTATCATTACATTGAAGTTTTAGCTCAAATTCAACAGCCTATTCAGCAAGACAATGTCTTTTATGGCACTCAATTTACGCAACCCCAATTTACAAGGCTCAAAGTATTCAATGAGCTACTCATGTTTTCTTGCGATGTTCCATAGAATTCATCAAGTGGAGTCCTGTTCTCATATGCTGCAAAGGATCATTATTCAAAGAAGTGCGCATTCTTCTTAGAAGTGGTAATCCAAAATACATTTGTGATAACATCGCCCTTTTCTCTAACTTTCTTCCAGAAAATTATCCTGCGTCATAATTTACGAGCGGAAGTCTGATGGTCACTCTCGTTCTTTTGTACACGTCGAGATGGGGAACTCCGTTAATGTCAGTGCAGGTTTAATTTCCTTCTCTATTTTTCGTTCTCATCATTCTTGAATGCAGGATAAGTGGCCCTGCAGTTAATCGTTGGTAGTACATAGTGCAAGACTACCTCAACGTCGATCGAAGGAAAACTAAAGTCTTCGAAAAATGAATGTTTAAAAACGAATGTGTATGGGCTTTATTTGATGAACGTTGAATTTTGGTAGACTTGTTGTAAATTCATAGTTTTGTTTTTTTTGTCAGATCAGCCAGGGAGTTCTCGTTATAGCTGCTAGCAACGGGTATCCCAGATAATCTCATCGGTCATAAAATAAAATGAATAAAACTTTGGCGCACCATAAAACGTTGAATTCAACTTCAGAAAATGGCTGAAGACCATTAAAATTTATTTCAAAAGAAAAAGAACACAATATCTATGAATGAAAAGCAATCATCAAACGCAAACGTAATTATACCGAAAATCCAGCTTCAACTTGCGACGAACTTGCTATGCAAAAAAAATCTGATGAACAGTCAGCGGGAATAAATAAATCCCTGTATAACATCTCGTAATATGCTATAACGTAAGTATTGTTTAACATGACAATTTGAAGCAAATTCGACGCTGAAAAATCATTTATTTGCTGCGGTTTATGAACTTAAAAATGGCATAATATCTGAAGCCGTATAGAAAATATTTAATTTACAATATAATTGAGGAATTGCAATTTATTCCGGAGTTTTTCCGCCAATTTTACATCGATGCCAATATTCTTTGCGTCGATATAAATTCTCATCCCAGTTTTATTCTTCAAAATTGCGAATGTTGCACAAATTTTTCAAGTTCCCTGATTGATACTAACGTGTGTTCAGTATAAGTATTTTGTTTTCACGAAATCTCATACTACTCAGTGCATTGCTAGTGACCTATGTTCACTTTTGCGTCCTCTTAGAGAATGTTGGATGGGCATTCGGCTTAGGTTAGTTGGGTTTGTCCATCCCGTGCTACGGGGACTGGCACTCAAGACTGTTAGGTACCTCAGGACTTTCTGAACTTTAGTCTTTCGAGCCCACTTTGCATCCTTCAGTTTTGATGCCTTCTTGGCTATCTCTGCTACCTCTTCTTTCCTAACTTACTGTTTCAATGCGCAGGGCATCCTAGGTTGAGACACACCTTGTATATAAATTCTCCTATTTCTAAAAGCCCAAACTAAATGTCCCTTCTTTTCGTTCTCTTGAAATGAGCTTTGTAGACTAATTAGTGTTACAATAATATCCCAAAGTATTCGAATTTAATGTTCCAGATCACACAAGTTGAGTTTCAAGTATCTGGTGTCGCGTGGTATTCGAACTGAATTGTACGTCTTAAGGCCCACGAGGTGAAGTTCAAGGATCAATTTTCCTAAAAAATACTTATACGAAATACTTTTCTAGCCCCAAAGCATTTGCAGGGAATTTCAAGCAACTAACCCCTCGGGGGGATTCAACTATTGCATCTATGGAAATTAGCACTCCCAGGAGGACTATGTGAGGGCCCGAGCTAATCGTTAGGTAGGCTTCCTTTTTGTTGAAATAGAATAGGTTTGGTTTTGTTACGGACCATCTTTTTTCGGTTCACTGCTGTCCTGTTTTTCAGCTCCTACTACTTTCTTCTTCAACTTGTTCTTGCTTCATGAACTTCTTTCTTTGCTTACTGTTTCTGTGCACCTTGTGCATAGATTCCACGTTCCCTCAACTCCATACTTAATGGTGCCTTCCTTCTTCCTCTCTTAGAATATCTCTGTCGTGGTTTAGGGAGGCTAAAACTTTCTTAAATAATAATAATTATAATAATAATAATAGTTCAAGCAACCAAAGACAGAGCGATGCGCTTCGCAGGAGGCAAACGAAGTCGTCGAGTTCTGTTGATGTGGGTGACAAGCTGCCCCGAAATGAAAAAAAAACTCATTCACCAAAATGAAATAAATATTATTTGCTGACCTCATCTGTTTAAAGTTTTAATTAGCATTGCACTGTCAGAACTCGTAAACGTACCAGCAATTCTTTTTGCTGGTTTCTTGAGAGGCTTTTCATGATTTTTGAAATATTTCTACCTATTATTCGCGTTCATGTTTATTTAGCACAGCAAGATTGCAAAATTCCTAGTAAGTAACTAGATTGCAAATAAGTAACTCCAGATGTTCCAGCATTAGTTTCATATCAAAATTAATTACGGTGACTCAAAGTGAAAACTTTCCACCATCGTCGACTTTTTCGTAAATTGTGAGTGTTCATAGCACGGGCCATCGCATTTATCGCAGGTTCACTACCTCACACTCAGAGTCCCTTACTTTTACCACGAAGAAGCCAGCTCTCCTTAAATCCTGCTCCGCGTCACTTCTCTCACTCCTGCCTTGCCGGAAGTGTCGCTTTTAAATTCCTCTTTACGGCGCCCTTTTACTGTTGGAGCATTTTCAGCTCTCCCTCCTGATGCAACGTGACTCTGATGCACGGTACTATAGGTGACGATGCTTTCTTTTTGCTAGCGTGAAAATTTAGAACAATTTAGCCTTAGATTGTGTTCTTAAGTGGTATCAGCGTTGCAGCATGGTCACTTTCGAAATAGTATTTCATAAATCTCACTTTTAGAACAGTTTAATAGCTACTGCTCATGAACTTGGCGCATGCTGGAAAATACTTCACCTACCCAAGGAAAGTAAACTGTTCGCATCGGCGGGAAGCGCAATTTTGCTCGACGACGTCCAGAAATAGCTTGAGCAGATGCCAGTGCCTCTTCCATCCGCGGCATCCGAACTGAGGACCTGTCGCTGCCCAATGTCTAGCTCGCCTGGTCCTCGGTATCGACCTCCGTCGTCTGTGCCCTGGGATGCCTCCCTGCCTCAGCGCTGTCTCTGAGCGTTCCCTTTCCTTCGCTCGTGCCGCAGTGGTGGTACTCTGAACTTGGGGGAGTTACTTCGCTCATACCATTATGGTATTACTCTGATGTTGCTGAGCTTAGATATTTCTTTGTTTATACCGTAATGATTTTATTACTACGATGTTGCTGAACTTAGATGTTTCTTTGCTCAAACCACAATGATTTTACTACGATGTTGCTGAACTTAGTGACGCAATCAGAACGTCCGCAGCATTGCTGAAGCTATTAGCTTCGCCACTCAAACACAGCATAAAGCTAGGATTATCCCTGCGCACAAATCCCTGCGCACAAATTTCACAGCTGGAAGGCGCGCAGATCAAAGATAACATTCATGTGGTCAGATACTGGGTACTGAAGGTAATGTATTCCTCAACGGTCTTGGCATTTACATAATGTTTCGTTACACTTCAAGATAGTCTCAGCTTTAACACTAACCGTAGGTGATCTTTCAAAACTATTCACCTTTCTCTGGTAACATTTTCGCCAACGAAATGAAACTTATATCAACACTTTGACTGCGGCAACAAATATTAAGTTCAACACCAAACTCAAATTTAAAGTCAATTGTAGTAAGCTATTTGGAAAATACCAAGCATGAACTGGATCGTGTCTTCATTTAACTTTGATTAAATATTTACGAAAATTGAGTTTGCGACTACTGGTCGGTCAGCAGCATTATGAAAATTATCTCCGTGTACCACCGGCGGCGCAAGTCACAGTCAAAGTGTTAAGCTATGTTTTCGGCTGAATTCAATCCAGCCGTCGTCAGGGATGAAAGTATACTATGCAATGACTCTCGTGGTACAAATTTAACTTGAAGAAAAATGTCCTAATATCGGCGTGAATTAACGAAAAAATACTTCCTGAAATACGCAGTAGTAAAATGAAAAACGGTTTAAGCTTTCATTTT
>JACJUY010001928.1:75669-94705 GCA_014220935.1 Platorchestia sp. MABIK
GTTATAATACATTGATATTACTTTCATTTCCGAATGTTTGAACGCTCGTTTCATGAAATAATCGATGATAGCTACAGCAAAGCTGCATCTTAAGACTGCTTTCGTGTTTCTACAGGCAGTAAAGTAACTTCAATACAATACTTGATCTCCAACTGCAGTTGCAAGCTTATTTTTATCTCTACTGACAGCAACATTTTGTTAGTTTTGTTTAGGTTGTCCCTTGGTCGCCGTGTGTTCCCCTCTACAATAACGACGCTGACATTAACAATCTGTGCTGTAAGGACATTTGCAGCGGCACTTGCAAATCATTTCACGTACATGTATTTAAATTTTTAATGAAAGTCACAAGCATACCTGCAGAGCTCTGTCTGTAGAGCAGGTGTTAGACAACATATTATTAAAAAGCTCCTCTCTGGGGGATACAACTATTGTATGTGCGGATTAGCACTCTCAGGGGGAAAATTTGAGGTCCCAAATTAGAGTTAGGTAGCCTTCTTTATGTCAAAATAAAATCTTTTTCTTTTGTGCAAGATTATCTTTTTTCGATTCACTGCTGTCCCGTTTTTCAGCACCTTGTTCTTTCTCCTTCAGTTTTTTTTGTTTCATAAACTTATTTCTGAACTCACTGAAATGTTCCTCTTAGCTTATGCTAAATGTGCCTTCCTGCTTCCTCTCTTTGGAACGCCTTTTTTGCGGTTAGAGAGGTTCAAACTATCACCTTATCTAATCTAATCTATTGAAAAACTTTCGCAATTTTTATGAGTATTGTATACACTAATGAACATATTTATGCACGTAAACATTAACATTGTACACGCAACTCATTATTTATTCACGTAATTATCAACATGTGTACACATTACTCGATTTTTGTTCACGTAAACATCAACAGTTGTGCACATAATTCAGTATGTGTTCAAGTAGACATCAACATTTGTACACATAACATCGAATGTTTGTGCACGTAGCTGCTAAAATTTTTTCATGTAGCTACAAAAATTTGTGCTCGTAATTATTATTGTACGAGCAAGGTAACTATTGATATTAATGCACGTAACTAAGCTCCCGAACAAACCATTTGTCACCTGTAACTAATACGATGAAGGGCTTCCTCGTACAAGAAAAATGGCTTCAATTCTGCCCGGCAGTGAGTCTACAAGTGGCCCAATGCAAATCTGGCCGATTTTCCCCTCACTCTTGCATCAACTGGGCCTGCAGTGCTTCGATTAACTGTGCAATGTTTCTACTCACATTACCTGCACCATGCATCCAGTGACTGTGACATACGTCATATTTGTATATATGGTGTCCTATCACATCTTACTTGTATTTATGGTGTCGAATCCCATCTTATTTGTATTTATGGTGTCGTATCTCATCTTACTTGCACTAATGGTGTCCTATCACATCTTACTTGTATTTATGGTGTTGTATCCCATCTTACTTGTACTTATGGTGTCGTATATCATCTTACTTGTATTTATGGTGTCCAATCCCATCTTACTTGCATTTATGGTGTCCTATCACATCTTACTTCTATTTATGGTGTCGTATCCAATCTTACTTGTATTTATGATGTCGTATCTCATATTACTTGTATTTATGGTGTCCTATCCCATCTCACTTGTATTAATGGTGTCCTTTCCCATCTTACTTGTATTCATGGTGTCCTATCCCACCTTACTTGTACTTATGGCGTCATTTACCTCCTAATTTCTGTTCACGGTGTCGTATTTCATTACACTTCTATTAACGGTGTCACCCCATCATCCTATGAATGGCGCCGCATCCCATCTTAGTATTATTTATGGTGTCATAAGTGTATAAATGTCGGGCTGAGTCCGACTTCCATTTTCTGTAACACTGCGCTATTCTGCCAAGCCGTCACACCTACATTAACGTTATTTGCCAGCTGTTCAACAAAATAGGTAAATTTTCAAGATTTGTGCCGATAGGAAGACCTCAAGGTTTATTCTTCAATTACGCGTCATGTTCCTCAGCTAACTCTGGACCTCTCTAATACCCTCATTACCATAATTACACGCCTACGGCTGAGAGTGTTTTGCTCGTTTTCTCTTTGGTTTTGTTGGGTCTCCACCTTCTCATGTGACCCTGATTTCTGCAATTCTCAGAGCAACAGATTCTCGTAACATCGTCCCAGCAATACTCCAGTTGTGTAGCAGTTGTCCCCGTATGCTTTCTTTATATCTTTCATCGGAACTCTTAAATTACATCAACTGGACGCTGCCATTCGTAATACGCACAATCCTCGAAGACTTCCTTTGGCACTCGAGCATTTGCTGCCACCATGTTTTACTCTCGTCCTTTCTACGCTCCTCACTTGGCTGAATATGTGTCTTATTTGTCGCCTCACATGGCAATGCACAGACCCTCAGACCGGCAGCCTAGACACCATCACAAGTTGCTCATCATGCGCCGACGCAACGTAAAATCCGACGTCAACTTTCTGGATCACTCGAGCTGTCACGGTTGGCTTCAAGTAGCCCACACCTTAGAAAACATCCCGAAAGCACAAAGAAATCCTGAAAAAATGCACCCTCACAGCACTTTTTACTTTCTTGCGAGTTTTGGGATGTTTTGTGCAGATCTTCTAAAGCAAACGTGACTCGAGCTCACTTTTTACGTCATCGAAGTGTTCTATCCTCTGATCTTATTGGACAAATTCTCCTTGCTACGCTGTAAATATGGATACTCATACCTAGGACCATAGTCCCTCGTCTCCTTATTTTATAATTTTATTTCCTTTGCTGTTTCTCTGTGTCAGCAACAGCCAAATGTATCAACTTTCTGAACGCTTACGGGAGAGCACTTACAGAATTTGTAGCTCGACGCACGCAGTAGACATAGCCTGCTCAGCTGCATCGGAGCCTCTTGAAATACTGGATGCTGCATGGCACCGTCGCTCAATTGTTCTCTTCCCCCAGAAATTCCCTACATCCCTTAAAAGAATCCCCTGAAGCTCACGGCAGATTCAGCAGCACTTGTTGTAGAAGTCTGCTCTATAATAGTCTTCGTCACTTTAATCCCACTGTTAGAGTTGGTTTCTTTTCCATTTTCCAGATTTTTGCCATCCATGAGGCATTTACCGATGAATTTTGATCAATCATGTTCGCTGTTTATTTTGCCATGCTGTGATTATGCCTAATATTTGTACTGTCGGTGGCGGCAAACTCGATGCTTATTGGCCCCTAATTCTGAGCAGCGGCATCAATTATGCTAACTCCATAACTAAATTACTGTCCGAATTCACTAATATCTGCGTGCAAATATCTGCGTGCACTTTCGATCCATGTTGTTCAATTGTTCTGTGTCGAAGATGATCGATTTTTGTGCATACAATGCCCAGCAAGTGTTCATATATTCAAAGTTGAAAATTTTAAGATAAGAAATTGTCAGCCTTGTTGAAAGTCCCTATTTTGTACATCTTTGGCCTCACGAAACGCGCTCGACATACATGTGCTAAACCATAGCCCTGACATTCACGAAACTTCCTTGAGAAGGACAGTCGGTTTGACTTTCGTAATTCCCACTGCGACGCTTGCATTTCCGTTCTCTAGGCATTCTCTGAGCATCACCAACGTCCCCACCGACAAATTCCTTCCTTGCGTGACGACACCGATGGGGGCATAAATCTACGGTCTCTGCCTCCTTCTTCTGCTCCAGCACGTCTTGCAGCGTGCTGCTCGTGACGTCCTGCAGCCTCTTATCTTATTACCTTTATTGCTCCGCCTATCTCTACTCATTTGCTCAAAATTTACTCCGCTGAAACACATAATTTTTCTCAATTACAGTATCCGGCGTTGAGAAAACTGAAAATCATCTAGTGTAGCAGTTGAAATAGGAATATAAACTTACTCCACCAGGATGTTCAATTCTGTTGTATTATTGCTTAAAATATCGGCTTAATTACACGTGTCAAAGAGGTAGTGATCAGTAGGTCTAGCTTTGTTGTTATGTCGGTGGTAATTCGTCCCGTTATGCAAAACCCTTTGATTTTGGAATACACTTTTCTACACCATGAATAATTTTTCAATGAAAATTAAACATTTTCGAAAAGCCTACCGATTTGCTCGCCATTGAAGTTACTTTAAGTAAAAAGAGATGATGTGTGATTGCAAGTTTCAAATTTACTTCAAGCTAAAGCCCAGGAACTTCGCGCCGGTTTTCGAAAGCGTCAATCAAATTTCAACTCTGCATCGCAAGACGAGCTGAGGCCCAGGAACTTCGGCGCCGGTTCTCTGGAGCGTCGACTGAAGGGTCATCATTTTGCTGAGCGTGTCTTGAGGAGGCCATTGTTCTTTGGCTCAGTCCTTATGTGCTTGTGTTCGTGTAGGCAGGAAACGCATCACCTTGAATTTATACGCATTAAATCAGATTGCCATCGCCCAGATTCTATGAGTCAGCAGTTTCCAGAGAGCCCGAAAACAAGGAAGAACTCTCCTCTCATGTTCTCTCCACAGCATTGCAGAAGCGTCACTGCGCATCATGATTCGGAAATGTTAAAATTGCGATTTCACAATCTGTTCAGTTCACGTAGATTCAACTTACCGTGCAGTGACATTGAAATATTCTATTGCATAAAATAGAATAGCTCGACAAATAGAAGGAAATGGAAAAATAACTTCTTTGTTCCATCGTCGTCCTTCTGACTGGCTTCGTCTTTTTGACGCAGACGTGTGCGGCAATTTTGTGCAACATAGAATCCTGCATTCGAAAACGAGGTTCATAAAGCCGTAAGCCACCATGTGCAAATCCTGTTCATGCAAATTCTTGCACCGATTTTATTCATGCGTGCGTGCCAGACTCCCTCTGTATCTCAGTTCTTACATAGTGTTAAGAGAAAACAATACTTTAGTGATGCAGTTGTCTGTTGAATTAAGGCTGAATTAAATACACCAAACGTGTCTAGGGTTAGCTTTAAAAAAAATGCGCGTAAAAATGCTAGAGAAAGCTTTCCAAAAAATATCTTAAAAACGTGAGAATAAACTCTGAATAAACTCTCCACAAAAAAAATTTTTACAACTATTCAATTTTTGAGTATTTTGTGTTTTTGTTTAGTTTATAATGTGTCTGCCCTGTGCGTGTTTTATGTGGTTTGTTTAACACGATTTTGTTCAGATAGAATGTCCAGTTGTGTGTTGTGTTGTGCTATTCAGCATCGACCTGCGTCTGAACTAAATAACAATCTTTAATTTACATTTTATGTTAGGCAAAACCTGACTGAGGTTAAACAAAATTTACCTTTGGTTTACTTGTACTTAGTGCACACAGCTGAAAAAAGTTAGCTTCGACGACCTATTTATTTTTTGGAAGTCACTTTTCCCAAACGAAAAGTATCCAAATTCGATTTTTAATGAGGTTGTGATCATCTGCTATACGTCGAATAAAATTATTCTCTGCTAGGCTCATGATGGAAATAGTTCTCTATCATTTACAGTTATTTCACAAGTGGAACTTTGGTCCTTTCGCATATTTTGTCGTGAACCTTCCATACCCACCTAACCGCTTCGTTATCAACGCAGTACTTATTCATGTACTTCAACGAAGTACTTATTAAGACTAACCGAGAAACTTTAACGAAGAATTTGATATTTCAACAATTTGATTTACTCTGTGCCTCCTATGACAGTCGATAACTTCCTAATTTGGCTCCAGTAATACTGTTATGAGGCTTAATTCCATTCATTTAAAGCCGTTTTCGATCATGATGTCTTTTTGCTCCCATATGAGACGGTGCAAAGAAAAGCTTTATGGGTTATCGTGCGGCCCACTAACATGGCTCCTAACCGTCAATACTTGGCTGCACATAAGGCTGCGTCATTTGCTGTAGCTTTACTGACACTAAAGCCTCGCTTTACTGCCTCCACGCCAGCTACGGGTCTGCTTCTGTCCCCTCCTACTTGCTGCCTAGGCCACTAAAAAAGGATAGAAGTAAATTCATCTTTGAGCTAACGTTCGCTGAAGGAAGTATTACGAGTTGTGTCAAGGTGATGGTGGCGAGGAAAACGTTTTTTGCTGTTGATCGTAAATTTCAGACATATTTGCACGCATGTTTTCTTGGTCTTGAACCGTTTGTGTAATTTATTGGATGTTATGAAATTCAGTTTATAAAATGTGCATTTGCAGTTTATTCTTGATCTGTTTACCCGATGAATTCACTTTTTATTTGTTTTCCATTCACTTCTTTTAATTTTATCACGTCTCACAGAATCAAAACAAATCATGATTGCAGCTCATTGCAAAATGCACGTTTACGTGTTTGCTATTGCTACAGGGAGAATAATTGTTCCTTAGGAATTGAAACACTGAACTGTTATTTTTACACAATGTAAAATAGGTAATAAGTAACTTGAACTGGGAAAAACTTGAAACTCGCCCTCGAGATTTCTCACTGCACTACTTTTATGAAATAAATTGTTAAAATACTTTTCCTTTTATTATCATGCTGCTGAAAGCTGGTGTGGACTCTGATCTATTTAATCAAAATTCATCTCATCTCTACAAGCTACTTGTGTTCGGTTTGAATCAATTTAACCAAACTCTTCCTTAAAATTGAGTTCTATGTTGTGATGTATTGAACCTTCATTTGCAAAGAAGATTGCTCAACATGTGATCCATCTATGGGCCGATCTAAACTTCAACTGCGTTCTCATCTAGAAAGTGAAAACACCAGTATTAAAAATGAATAACCTCCACTGAGTGAAAAGTACTTTGATGGTTTTTCTTTTCTGACTTTCATCGGTCTTATTTATGAAAAGTGAGGAATTTTTTCAACCAGCACGCTAATAACTCAGCATTTCAAGGGAAATGTACCTCGGACGTTCACTCTTCAATCGCATTCGCCATCAAACAACGGCTCATTCTTCAGAAGAATGTTTCTCTTCTTTAACTACAAAATTATCCATTGCCTAGGATCAGCTGGCTCCATCTTCTGCAAGCATGCTGCGAGTTCGTTTAGAGTTCCTAGTTTAGTAGGACATTTTTACTTCCCCGATAATTACATGCTATAGAATTGATGCATTGAAATCATGGTTATCTTCCAACAAGCAGCCTTTACATGACGAGCAGATTAGTTCGAGTCTTGCTGCAAAATTGTGCGCTGCTCAATGTGTTTTACTTTATTAGAGTTTTTTCATTGATTTAATACTATACAGCCAATGGTTTTTGTCCATATTTTCTACCAAACACGTTCATGGTAATTTTGTGATGTTGATGCTTAAAATATGTATTTTTTCTTCAATGGCACTATCCATCTTCTTTTAACTTCACTGAGGAGCGACATGATGCCTTGTGGTCCAGCTTCAATGTGATATTTCTTCCTGCGTGAATTACAAAATAGCGTTAACCGAAAATATAACACTTCAGAGAACTCGGCTACGAAATTTCTCCTCTAATCATTTAATACTTCATTCTCTGACAAGATTCATATTAATGTAGTTCTCGCTTCTAAAGGTTCACAAGTTAATTCCTCAGCTCAACTTTAACGTAACTTTTCAATTTTTTTGCGGTCTAAAACTGGTTACAATGAAAGCTCCTCGTTACTGTAACTGAGTCTTGCAGTAGTTGTTTTCGAAAGTAAAAATAAATCCTAAAGTTTTACATGCTTATACCAAATACTCTGTTTTCAATTTGTATTTTTCTCTCGTGGTGGCACGATTCCTCGTTTCTTTATGCTCTCTGCGTCGCGCTGTGGATTACCTGAGTTATGAGTCACTTCGGTAATCAATGAAATTTTTTCTTTGCAACTGGGTTTTGCGCTGATCCATTAATAACATTGATGAAAATGCCAATTAATACGAAAATATGAGAAATAAGTCGTATATAAATGAACTAAAACCAATTTACACTTTCATTCACGTTGGTGGTTCACAGTACGCTCTTCATAAGCTCTGCGATTATCTTCAAATATACGAAACTTCTAGATGGCTTTTTTCTAGAATAGCGAACAACTCCAGTTGCTGTAATTTCGAGTTATGAACTACTACTGAAAAAAATCTCTTCATTTTTTCTCCAGTACGAATAAAAAACTAGAAACGACTACAGTTTTTGGTGCAACTCACGCCATCACAGTCTAAAAGTATTTCCAGCTCACAAAACCACGATAGCTATACATCTCATTCACGTTCCTGTTGACCAAATCTGTCCTTGCGTAATATTTACAGCCAACGTTTTTGAATATCTCCTAACGCAGCATTCCTTTGATGATTACCCAAATGAACAAACAATCTCTCCGGTGCTGCTGCAGTTCCTTGCGTTTGTTTGGCCAGCAACTTTTTTGTAGTGGTCTCTAATTCATTAGATTTGTACACACGCTAGCTTGCGTCAACACACAGAGCGACGTGAGTTTTCTCGCTTTTAGTAGAGGTCAAATTCTCGTATCTTCGTGTAGTGTGCGCCTTGTACGTAGGTGCGTCTTTGCCAAGTGTGTACTTCTACAGTGACTAGGTCAAAGCAGCTCTTCAGGTCGTGTTGTTGAGTTGGAACAGCAGTCAAGTCTACGCTCGTCTTGTTTGTTCTTGATGTGATGGTCAAAACCTCTCTGTACTGCAATGTTAAATTTGTGTAGCTCACGAGGCTGCACATTGCCTGGTTTTATTCTCTGTTCGAAAGCTCTTCGCATTCTCTAACTCCGTGCATTCTGTGTAACGGGCCTGGTGGCGTGTGTTTGTGACGGTGACTCCTCGCGATGGAGGTCGCGTACAGCGTTGTTTGGCGTGCATTTCCGTCGAGTTATTTCTCAGTTTGGCTGTCTAACATCATATACGGAAAATTTCACCTTACATCGGGAAATTTCCCCTTAAATCGGAAAATTTCACCTTAAATCGGAAAATTTCACTTTAAATCGGAAAATATCCCCCTAAATCGGAAAATATCCCCCTAAACCGGAAAATTTCCCCTTAAATCGGAAAATTTCCCCTTAAATCGGAAAATTTCCCCTTAAATCGTAAAATTTCCCCTTAAATCGGAAAATTTCCCCTTAAATCGGGAAATTTCACCTTAAATCGTAAAATTTCCCCTTAAATCGGGAAATTTCCCCTTAAATCGGGAAATTTCACCTTAAATCGGAAAATTTCACCTTAAGTCGGACAATTTCACCTTAAATCGGAATATTTTACCTTAAATCGGAAAATTTCACTTTAAATCGGAAAATTTCCCCTTAAATCGGAAAATTTCTCCTTAAATCGGGAAATTTCACCTAATAATCGAAAAATTTCAATCGTTACCTCATGTGCTAAATGCAAAGTCCGTGTTACTTGAAGAAAAAACATAGTACATAGCTCACTTTAAAATTATTTTGACAAGAAAATGAACGTGTGCATAAAAACTTAGGACAAACGCAGCAGAGTGATACGCAATGGCTAGTCTGTACGTTATTTATCAAATAACTGTTGTTGATTTTTTGAATTACTTCCCATCTCTCTCCGCAAGTTTTTTAGGTCTCCTGTAGAAACATTCAACACCTCTTTATTAAAGCTAAAACGCCTCAATATTCGGAGATCGAAAAGTGACCATGTTCTTACGGCGGCAAAATACGCCGTCGACACATTGAACACGTCGTCTTGCATGTAATTGCTCACGCAGAAACCTTTTTGCTCTGAAACCCTCATGACAAACTTGAGACGCTGTTGTCAACTGAAGGCAGCTTCAGAGGCGCGTTCTGGTGTGTCTGCTGATGGTCAGGTGCTATTATCGCAATGTTGGTGCAAGAGGCCAACTTAATGATCTTCAACACAGATCTGGAGACACGCGTGAGATCATGTGTTCATAGGGCTCGGTATCTCGCCTACTGCTCCATGTCTGTAAATATTGTAAGCAATTGGACTTTTTCGTTAGTAAACAATAAGAAGCGCGTGGGATTTGGCGCTGATGAAATTTAATCTAATTCAAGATCGTTGGTTACTTACTAGCGCTGAACATCAATGGTGCTGAATAATCGACCCATTTGTCGAGACACTCAGGTGTCATTTAATTCTGTTCATTTTAATTTACTTTTATACTTACAGTCTCTATGTCAATTAAAGTAGACATTCTAGTTTTCGGTTAATTTGCTTGCCTCCCATCATAGCCACCATCATAAAACATAGCCTAACTTTAAGTTCAATGAACGTTTATAAATAACCAATCTTAGCACCATCAGTATTTTGAAATTTTCGGGTTAAAATTGCTGTTTATACGTTCGTTTGACATTGCAACTATGTGTCGACCCTCACTCTACGTGGCGCAAACGACACTACTTACAGAGGACCGTAACTCACACGCTCAGCGTGTACATCCTCTGATGCAATGTATTGCACCCGTGTGTTTCTAGCACGCATTAAATACTTATTACTTAAATTTGATGTGTTTTTTCTTTTTGAAAGGGGGACGAACATATGTTTTTCTTTTTCCTTCGAAAAATTTTTGGGAAATGAAGGCTCCTCAGTTCTTCTCTATGGAATTTCAGTTGTGATAATATGATGCATGGAACAACAAATGTGAAGTGGGAACAACTCAGGAGAAGTCGAAGTGTCACGAGATCAAACCTCAGCAGGGCGAGTTGTTAGTTATCGAAATTATTTATTGAAATTGGTAATTAATATTCACAATTTATTGCTATTTGTACGATTCAATTAAGCATTGCATACTGACGCTGATTTTGTAGCTGCACTCTAAAAACTTCCATGCTTGACAGAGCTCGCCTCTTTTAACAGAATGACGATGATTGGTTTTCAAGTATCTTGTCGAAATAGCGGGCTCAATGAGACGTATCTTCCATCCACACCTTATATTTGATACCAAAGCTGCTTAAATGCCATTTAAGCTCTATGCACAATTTTTTTATATGTAAAATTTTGGGTAGAGGTTACTCTGCTTCAGAGTCAGATAACATTTGCTAGCTGGGTTTTAAATGTTTTTATTGCACGTGTATTTATTCGCTTCCATGTTTTAAACACGTCACCAGGGTCTTCAAACCAACGACCCAGAGAGTGTAACTGTACATCGTACTCCTCACTATTTATTCTGATGTTAACAATCACCGAGAGCTGAATGCGGAAATAAGAACATACGCCATTCCTCGGAAGATTAACGAGACGCTGGATTGACAACTGCGATAAAGTTCTTGCTTCTTCGTAGGTTTTGCAAACGTTGAGTGTTGTGGGGTCCCTTATCTGCCTCCCCACAACACACGGACAACTGTGGCGTCTTCGGGACCATGGAATGTAGCGACGTTGCGGACTGGAGAGCGAGCATCGGGTGAACGTGGCTTCATTTCTTCAAATTACGTCAGAACTCCAGCCGCTGTGGCACATAGAAACAGGAAACAGGAGCCTAATTGAAAGATAATAAGTGCGTGCACGAAAGGGATTTAGGAAGCTGATTGAGTACGTCCCCAAAGTCTTAATTTTCGTCTGAAAAGTTTAATATTTAAAAACTTTTCAATTTTTCCTGGGTTTTCAGAATGTTTACATTTTTTATTTTCTAATGAAACATTTGACTCACCAATTTCCATATACTCGACGAGTTCATGCTTCCATTTACATCAAATTATCTGCCATTGACGCTGTCGAAAAATGTCAAGACATCCAGCCAGCAAGCACGCAACAAGTAAACTAGCACACAACTACCACAGACGCAAACAAACCAATACGCACATAATCTACTTTGCAATCAGTTGTCTATAATCACTTGATCTCGGAACAAAGCAAGCACACAACCAACTAAGCAAGCACGCAACCAAGCAAATACGCAAGAAACCTATCACATAACCAAGCCAGCACCCAACTAAGTTAGCATGCAACCAAGCAAATATACAAGAAAGCAAGCAAACAAGCAATCAAACCGAGCAAGTAAACAAGAGAGCAAACAAATAAAAATGCAAATAAGAAAGCGAAGAAGTAACACAAACATGCAACCAATTTAGCAAGCTAGCAAGCGAACAAGCAAGCCAGCAGACAAGCAAATAAGCAAGTAAAGAAACAAGAAGACACGCATGCTGCAGCAGTGGCAATTGATGGAAGAGATGCAGCGCCCTGCTGCGGGCATCGCATGACCGTTCAGAGTCGCGCTATCGTCTGAGGGACGCCCGAGCTCGCTTTAAAAGCCTGAGATTTGCTCACTTCGAGCTCTGCCCGTAATGTTGTATTTTTAAACTGGCCTTGCGATGCCCGCACACGACACGCAACTCCCTGATAATTTTGCCCTATAGCCAAAGGGAAGTTGGCTTTCTGGCGCCACGTGTCTCTGACGTACCTGTCGTGTTCACCGAGAGTGGACTCTTTCTATCTCGTTGATGCTTCTTTCACCTCCTATGAGCTGGTGTTTCAGATATTCTTCTTTCTTNCGATGATGTACTTAAAAAAGTTATTCATCTCTGATGAGGTTTTTCTGAAACTTTTTCCACGCGTACATCTGAGGATGTTGTTTTTCAAATGCTACATCCATCAGCAGAAATCTAATGTCTCTATGTGTCAAATATTGATTTAGCTCTCACGGTATTGCTTTTCACTCACGTCTGCGGATATGTTGCACTCCATTGTTTTAAATACTTTACACCCTCAGGGGGGAGACAACTATTGCATCTATGGGAATTAGCACTCACAGGGGGAAAATGTGCGAGTGCCCGAGCTGAGAGTTAGGTAGACCTTTTTGTTGAAATAGAATATTTTTTGTTGTGTTTAGGACCACCTTTTTCGGTTCACTGCTGTCCTGTTTATCAACACTTACTACTTTCTTCTTCAACTTTTATCTCGTTTCATGAACTTCTTTCCAAACTTACTGTTTCTATACCCCTTCTGCATAGATTCCCCATTCCCTAATATCCATATGGTGCCTTCCTCCTTCCTCTCTTCGATACGCTCTTTTTTGTAACGGTTAAGGAAGCTTAAACTTAATTTTAATCTAATCTTTAAATATTTTATCATTCTCCGGTAATGATTTTTTACACTTCATCTCTCCCCTGGTAAATACTTTATAATACTTCATTCTTTAATACTTTATCTGCCTTCAATGATAGTTCTTTATAATTGAAATCTTTATAAGGAAGGTATGAAGTTCGGTGACCGCATCCAGTCAGACCAATCGGATGTGAATATACGAGTATCCTCATTGCCAATTCTGTAAGTTTTTCTGATTCATGTATTTTTCAACAAAAGGGGCAATCAGAAACGATGAAAATTTAAACATAAAATAAACACACTACGTAAATTACAGCCTGTTTTGCTAGCTCTATTACGACTATTTAAATAATTTTTCCCACTGTTTCTTGCATCAGACTCAGAACTTGAACTAAACACTCCCTTTTGCAAAAAAGCCGTTTCCAATTCACCGCCGAGTTACAAGTTCTGGGATATATTGAATGTGTAATTTTCAGATTAGGTTTCTCCTAGCTGGATCGTAGCTCTGCCGCTTCCGTCTGTATCAGAAAACAGAAATGTTCGGAACAGTATTTAACCCAACACCTGTGTTGCATGATAGTGAAGTCATGGAAATAAACAGGGCTACAGTATTCATTTGTGATGAAGTAAGTTTCATTATTTCACTTTTGAATGAAACGCATGGTAGAATAGAGTTCACTGTCTTAGTATTTTCCGGAGCAAATGGCGAAACACGTTTTACCATTTCATTCCTGAACTAAAGAAATTATTGAATAATTTTCATTATTTTTTTATGGAATTACTCAAATCGAAAGATATAGCAGGTTTCACAAATTCTATATTGAATTAAAAAACTTATGAAACAGATTTCATCATTTTACATTGAATGAAACAAATGATAAAAAAGGTTTCATCATTTCTACATGGAATAAGACAAGTCAAACAGGCTTCTTCATTTAGAAATTCAGGGCCAGATTCACGATTTGAGGCGTTATTCGCAAAAGCGACATCCGTTGCTGCTGTGGTCGAGACACCAAGCACCACCAGTCGACTCTGTATAGAATAGATACCAACCTTGGGTTTTGGCGCACAGCTTACGCCGGATCTTCATTCACTCGAGGTCTTTAGGAGGTCATTGTGTGATCGTCTCCGTAATTAATTCGACCTCTCGCCAGCCATTCGAATGCTACTCCCATCAACACAAAGAGAAAATCGTCCTGGATTTGTACTAACTTCGGAAAGGCGATTTTCTGCTTCGTTGTTTAAAAGTATTACCAGGTCTCGATAAAAGGAATTTCATTCCTTTTAAAAGCACCTTTTGGGCCGTTAAAATAAATTGATGACCCATCGGTGGATTCCAGGTCTGTCTATCTCACAAGTATTTAGCTGCTCTTTCAAGCTCATTTGGGCCTGCTAGATTTATGCAATATGTGGTTCTCGGCGGTTATTATGCACGAAAAGCTTTATAAATTTAATAAGTTGATCGTGATGCGAGCCGCCGTTGTACACAGAGGAAATTTTCATAATACTGCTCACCGCCCAGTAGTCACGCACTCAATTTTCATGAATACTTTATCAAAGCTAAATGAAGGTACGATCCAGTTAATGTTTACTATTTTCAAAATTGCTTTCAACAATAGACTTTTATTTTGAGTTGAAAATTGAAGTTCATTTTAATGCATCGCGATCACCGTGTCGAAGATCTCTCGTTAGAGGGGAACTAAATAATTAAATTGAGAATTATATTGAATTACTTAGAATGTTTAAGACTGACATCTCGCTCGAGAGGGTAAATTTATTTTTTATGATATTTAGCGCTCTTCGGGGGAAGATATGAGGTACCAGGCTCAGGTTTAGGTAGACATTCTTTTTGTAAATATTATATGTTTGTTTTATTTTGCCCCGGGCCATCGCTCTTCCGTTCACTTCTGTCCTTTTTTTCGGTCCCTACCTCTGATTTTTTCCTCAAGCTTTCTTGTTTCATCAACTTTTTTCTCTACTTACTGTTTCTATGCGCAGAGATCTCGAGTGGGATTAAACCTTGTGCATGGATTTCGCGTTCCTTCAACTCCATACGAAATGGGACCTTCATCCTTGCTCTGTTCTGAACATATTTGTTGGGGTTAAAAAAGCTTTCTCTGACTTATAGCCTAATCTGATTGTTGATTTTATTAAACTCCTCAAATTCAGAGTGAATATTGTAATCGCTACGCTATGAAGTTTCCGCGTTCTCTCGCCTTGAAGAGCTAACCGCCAGTTCTTCACCCATTCTTCCGCATACTTCAACTTCTCGTCGGTTGATGACATTGTAGGTCCGGCTGTTTCCGTGAATTTTAAACCTGATCCTTATTTTGTTCAAAAATTTACATTCCCTGATTCTTTGTTTCCTTTTAAGAGAAATTTTTTCACGATGAATTTTTGTGTGTGGGATCAGGTTGCTGCGATGCTTTAACTGCTTTAAATGACGTCTCAGTTCACCAAACGTGTAATTCTCTGTCTTAGTAAGAAGAATAAAGCGACAAACGTAGGTTCAGTAAGGCGCATCAGCTTCGGTGTGGGGTGTGACTTTGTTAGTCGAACACAGTATTTCCGTGACGTTCAAAGTATCTCAAGTTAGAAGTGAATTTAAGTGTATTTCATAAGCTTTTGCATGCATATATGCGTATTTGCTCTGACTACAATGTCTTCATTTCTCATTCAAAGATTGATTATTTTCATGTTGAATTTTAATTTTTTGGTAAAGCTCGTCAGTCTACGAAAAAAATTGGTGTAGGTTGAGCAGGAATTTACTCAACAAATATCCCTGTTAATTTTTGTTAATTGTCACCATTCCTGTTAATTTTTGTTAATTGTTAACTTTCCTGTTAATTTTGCTAACTAATGCGGAAATAACCGTAACAAAGACTTACTTTCCATAGGGAAGGACTTTGAAAGTTTATTTCAACACATCTAGTGTAGATTGAATAGCTTGTAAACAGTCACACAATTGTAAGCTCAAAATTACGAAAAAAATATTGCACGTTTACAACACATTTGATAAGCAGCGGTGAAGAACAAGCTCGAAACTCAGCTATGTCGTTGAGCAATTGCTGGATTGCTTGTCAACACCGTCTCCGGCCGACTCATGTTTACCTTCTGTGAGGGAAACTTTGCACTCGTTAAAGGCATTACAGCTCGCGCTCGCGCAGAAGGTCGTATGACATTTAAAAATTTACCGTTAGGAACTTTGGCATCTCTCAAGTAATTTTAAATCCCTTCCAAGAGTTTGAAGACTGAGAAATATGTTTAGTCACACAGCCTTCTCATGAAATCCGTGAAGTAAATTTCCCTGACATGAAAGAATATTTATTTAATAATCCTCTCATCCATTTTTCAACAGCTCAAAATATAGCTGCATCTTGTGACACGAAAACGCGGCGTTCAAATTTTCATTGAAATCCTAGTCTTATCTTTACTAGAGGCAAGTAATGACATCCTGATGGAGCCACGGGTTTCTCGCAGGTAAACGTGTTTGCATGTGTTAGTAAACACCCGCAGTGACAGTGAGGCGCTGAACTTCCCTGGCCAGCTTATGCCTGAACGACGTCTTGCTTATATCTGCGCCTCCAAAAATCGATCTTGGGTTTGGCGACTTCTTTGAGCGTTCGGACCCTCTTCGAGCGATTTTAGGCCCCGATCTTTTTGCCTCCTAAACAAACAGTTTGTCCTCTTCTAACAATAGCTTCATAAACTATGAGACTAGTGATGCACCTGCTATTTTATTTCCTGGCGAACTCGAACATGTTACGTGTTTTCTGCGAAGACCAGTGAACATGTAGCTCATCTTTCATGTTCTTCTTGACACGAACTGAGCCCGATCTCGAGGGTGCTTTGACTGCAATGCTTTGAACATCAAAGTTTTACGCTGTTTGAAGCTTATTTTTGAAAAATTAAAGATGAGTGCAGTATTAAAATGAATTATTTTAGTTTGTTAGTGCAGTAATTAATATTTTGTATCAAAAGTTTCTTGCGAATACCTTTTCACAAAAATGCATAATATAGTTTATTTTCTGATTTTTTCCTAAAATGTAGAAAGCCCTTAGGCTATTAATTTGTATTCTAAATGCATTTTCACTGAATATTTGTTTAGATATTAAAGCTAAAGCCCCATATTACGACGGTTTAAGAGGCGTGCAGCACTCTGCGCCAGTGGATCAACAGTGAACAAATACTATAAAGTCTTCAGAAATCATGACGTCTGCGACGTCGAAGAGCAACTAAATTTGTAATTTCCATGTCATGTATTTCCGTTCGCTAGACCTTCATGCATTATTTAGTCTCGCATCAATCTCCGAGGTGCAGCTCGCACGCTCGTGCACGCCTCAAATAGAGGAATATTGCAAGCTTAACTCTCATCTGGTGCATTGAACTACGACGTATTAATCATTCTCCTGATTATACTAATGTTAGGTTAGGATTAACAAAACGTATATTAACATAAATGATTAACATGGATTAGATGTTGGTTTACGCCTCCCTATAACATACTTTTAATGGGAACATATCGCTTCCATGGGAGAATTTTCGTTCAGTCAAGAGTTTGTTTCATCTTAAGAACGCACCGTAAATTATTACTTGTCACATTTCAAACATACAGGAGGATGCGCATAATGTTCGATGCAACATAATCACTTGCTGTCCATGTGCCGCTTGATTTTGCCGGTGTCTCATTTTTGGTACAGGTGATCACCCATTGGAATTATGTGAGTACTTAGTGTTGGATAAGTAAATTGAAACGATCTTGTATCCATAATTTTACTATTTTATGACACCGTACCATACAACTTGAATTCGTAAATGTCACAGACCTCGAACATCGAACGGTAAATTAAAACACCTTCTATCCTAAAAATGCGACAGAAATTGAAGTGTTCAAGTGCTTTAACTCATTTCGTCCATCCTTATCTTCTCCAGCACCGCAACGATAAATATTGTATTTGGCCACACTTCCATCTTCTCATTCTTTATTGGCTTGCCCTCCTGAAGAGTTCGCACGAGACATCGCGGTGAAACGACCGAGGTCTGTCCAGCAGGAAATTTTCGTGGAAGCCGTCAAGTATACATACGCTGCGACCACTGCAGGCACGGCATTGCTCTGGCCGTTGCAGAGCCCAAAGTGTATCGGCCTTTGATGAAATAGGAGTCTGCTCCAGCCCTTTATCTAATGGCGTCTGGTGCAGTGTCTGGAGAGAGCGGTGCTACTCCGCATAATCTCGCAGTTCCATTTCCCATTTCTAGGAAAGGCGATATCAGACGCCCCGCTTCCTGGACCGGCATCGTCGCCTTCCAAGAGCCTCACCGAAACTAGAATTATTCTAATGCGCTCCCAGCGTTTGTGTTCTTTAGAAGCGTTCTCAAAGCATGAAGCTTTCGCTTTACCATAAAATGTTTTTAATTTTTTGCCCTGATTTCAAAGGATTATTTATTTCACTTAGCAGGTGCATCGAATTGGTTTCAATTATAGCTTTTCACGTAGCAGTTTATTCAAGTCAAACTTTTAACACAGCGAATACGGCGAATTTGAAAAACTGAACGAATTTAGTATTAACGTAAACGAAATATTTTTTGTGGGATTTAACGTATTTTAGTATTCGGTTCAAAATTTGCAGAGGCTAATAATAATGTGATACGAATAGGAAAGAAGTTCAATGCATAGAAACAGCTGGAAACAGCATAGAAAGGAATGAGAAAAAAATCGAATTTGTTAGGATCACACTTGTTCAGGTGTGCAATGAATGCATCGGCGTTTGAAATCCCCAATAATACACGCAAGCCTCACAAAAATATACATCTCCTGTTCCAAATTTTTCCACCAAGAATTTATTGAATATTGGTCTAAATGAAAATTATTCAAGTCAACAACCTTGTGGATACTTTTCTTTGTTCGTTTTTTAAAACTTTAATATGCAAAAAAAAATGAAAAAGTCCAGGTCTAACTATTTTAAAAAATAACCTTTCAATCTTACACCTTGCGTAACATTCAAGTGCCTGTATGTATGATACTATTCCATAGATTTGAAGATCTTTCTCACCGCATAATTTTTTCAACATTCGGTATTTTACATGATTGGATTCCTTGACCATTATTCCCCAATCCTACCCGAAGAACACGTAGCCCCAGC
>JACJUY010001928.1:112461-125144 GCA_014220935.1 Platorchestia sp. MABIK
TTTGAATACGCAGCACTTCATTTTACGGAAAGCTTTTAGCGATACTCTCTACGCACGCTTGTTGAAGCTAATATCCTCGTACAAACCAGCGGCTCAACTTGACGTGACACAAGCCACATCTCCAGGCTTAAAGGTTTCGTCCATTGATCTCGAGTGAGCATCGACCGCCTTCGCATCGCACGAGTACTGCCTGTCAGATTTTATCTGGCCTTGGTAGCAACATCTCGGCTGATCTCAGGCCAGCGCTAACTGTGCTTCGCGAGTTGGAGCCGTCACCTCTAATTAGCGCAGCTAAGAGCTTTCGTTCAAACCCAGATTGTGTTTCAAGAGTTCTAGTGAGCGGTTTTTAATGCGTGTCTGTCCGGAAGTATAATGAACTGTTAGTTGGTTATTTTCGAGGGATAAATCTTGATTCCTGTGCTTTTGAGAGGAAAATTAACTGGTTTTCAAGTGTTCTAATACCTAATGGATTATTCCTTTTTTAATATTGGTTGTGTTCACTTATAGTTCTTTCAAGATGGTAAATTTTCCAAGCTGGAAACACGTTGAAAGGCGGAATAACAGCTTCACAAATTTTCGCGTGAAAAAACATATTAACGAATTCTTTTCAGAATTAGTCCACGTTTGCTCGAGGTTGGCTACTCGTTGTTTTCAACAACTTAAATATTTCTAATTTTGTAATTATGTTATGAAAAATTGGAATGAACGAACTATCACCACGTCAATGAAACGGTCAAGAAGGCTCTTTTTTTAAATCAGGAGCTCGTTGTGAAATTTGAAATTTGAAAACTAATAATTAAAGAATTAAATCCTACATTTCGCCTCGTGTTAGAATGTTACAAAAATAATTGAAATCGGAGGCTGGAATTTTGATTTGCAGCCTTGTACAAGAAATTTGAACCCTTCTGACGCTTCATTAAGTCTTTGAAAAAAATTTAATTCGTTCGAAACTACACTGGATTGCTTTCCTCAATTTTTTCACGAGTATACGAATGAATTAACATACTTGTGGCTTTTTTCCACTACGTTTCTATAAAATTATAGAATGATGAGATGAAAAAGCACTGAAGAATTGGTGAGTAATATGACTACAGTGTTTTAGCAGATTTGCAATTAAACGCCCATGGTGCAATCTTTCTGTAATACCTTTCACTGCATAATTCTTATCTTTTTCTACGTTCATCTCATCTCATCTTTTTCTCAGTACCACGTATCAACGTAAATTACTAAATTCTAGCGACCACGACCCAAGCAGAACTCCACCACCCTGACGCTCACGTTGGCTTGCTCACGTCCGGCGTCTCCGAGTTGCTTGATGTGGCGTGCGGTGATCAGGATTCGCAAAACGCGGTCAGACTGCAATTGGATCCGCTGTGGACTTTCTTGCCTCAAATCGAAGCTGACCCAAACTTCTCAAGACTTGGAAGTCGAGGTACACTAGCTCTGAAACTTTGACCGGAGAATTCTGACACGTTCGTGCAGAGAAGATATGATAGTTACGTATAAATGCACACAGAAATCAGGAGAGACACACTGCTTACTCAACCAAATATTTACGCGTTTTTTAGGTCAAACAGTATCATGCTGATTAAGATCCAGGACTGCTCCTGCAAGAATACCGTTCGCATCGAGTGCAGTGACTTACATGTTGTGCGTTCGATGAATTCATTTTGAAGATTTGATGAGTTTTCGTGTAAACAACGAGTTGTAAATATTCATTACAAGTTGTCACTTACTGAAATGTTGTAACTAGAGTAGTGAATTCTACATACGTCTTGCACTTGCAGTCTTTTCTCATTAATGAAATAGCAATCTTGGAGACGGATTCATGACGTTGCCAGTGAATTCGAGTCTGTCATTTGCAAAATTCGGAACTGTAAGAATCAGCCGATTTGACTATGCCCTTGAGACTCATTTTCGTGCATTGTCCCAACGCTTCTTTCGACTTATTCTTCGTGTCTTAAAAATTCAAAACATTTTTTCGAAAGCCCCGCAGGAAGAAGAAGCAGCACACTTGGCTTTTTCCTGCGACCGCCAGCCATTACAGGCGCAAATTGTCCATGATGGCCTTCATAGGAAGTCCTGATGTAATTGCAATCTCCCTAATCTAATCAGGACCCCTCCATTAATTATTAATTTGACGACTCATATGGGAAATTGCGCTCGAACGCTGCCAAGTTTGCTGGAATTTTGGCTGAATTCGTCAGCACGCAGCAGCTCACAAGTTCCTTTGCATCTGCTACCTCCATTTGCTACGTTTTAAATGATGTTATTATTCCCCTGTATTCTTCAATATTTCGATGTTTTCATTTCTGCATATTAGGAATAATACTCCTACAGAGAACCATTTCGGGAAAAATATTCTTAATCGTAAAATGTGTTCATTAATACAACATTTTACGTTCGTTTCTGACCCATGACACCCATATTTTTTCTCAGTGAACTTCATTCACACTCGCACCAGACGGCGGTGATCACAAAGGATTTGTAAACAGCTCGTTCGTCGGGAGAGTTGTAATCAATTCGTTTCATTCGCCGGTGCCAATGTCTTGTCTGGTTCAGACAAAGCAGCTGCTGCCCAGTACCGTTTATGTCACGTCTTCAATCAAATCTGTTTTCATCGACACTAAAAAGATTATGTTTGTTACCGGCGCTTGCAGCCAATCAAGGTGTTTGCTCTACGGCGATGTCAACCAATCACAGCGAGAGCCTATTGGAACAGAGGCACACTCTGCTGATGAACCTCTTTGTGTCGAAGGAGGTTATTGGCCCCGGGATGCAAGGCGAGATCTAAAGCTTAAATTTCAACATCACTGAAAATTTCCATGAGAGAAAACACGAGGACTTTTCTGAGAATTGTGTTTTGTTCGATAATGCTGCCGGGCTCCGTTTGGATCCTGGAACCCATTGTTGGAAGATATTTCATTTGCTCAGAGCAGGCGCCTCGGCTTCTAAATGAGTTTCCAAATTGTCTTCCACGGCGCGGGGAGCAGCCCGCGTGTTAAGGTTTTGTCATGTTTTCTAAGCAGCCTAAGAGGTTTCATTAAGATAATGTTAATTTACACGAATAAAATTATACTATCGTTTCAACTGTGTCAAAGGCACCATGCCCATTTTCACATAAGGGAAAAGTTGGCTTCTGGCTGTGGGAGATTTTTCAAATGAAACGGCCTAAAACAGGAACGAACTTTGAAGACCGGTTCCTAGAGTCGCTGCTGTTAGATACCAATTTTTTGGTCTTGACCATAGAATAAAAGGATCAAAAACTGCTACGCATTTAATTTTTTTAAATACTTCGTGTTCGTGCACTATAACACTATCTCCGATGGTTTTGAGACGGCAATTTGCAACTCAGGATTAAAATTTTCCTTAAAACAAATATTACGAACAAAACCTCTCTAACTAATATTTGAAATTTACTTACACGACTAACTATCCTGAAGCAACATTCCTTTTAAGAAAATTAAGGTGGGCAAATTTTCATCTTCATTTTCACCATGCAGAAAATGTAAAAACCAAAGTCTTGGTTCGTCATTTTCAATTGTGTGTTTGGAGTTGAAGTGTGAAGTACGAGTCACAATCAATCTGCGGTCAGTTCGAAAGAATAAAGATGTGAGGCTTCATCATGGCAAATTCAGAATTCAAATCTATCACATACGTTAAGAAATAAAACTGGTATGATGCCTCGTTAAAATTTTTCATGTGCCAAATACGAGTTCTCTTATGGGTGTTGGAGTGACTGCAAATTTTGCCTCTCGCTGGTCTTGAAATTTTTACAAGCCTCGCGTCCGCTGCAGGTGGCTAGGGAAAAACTCTGAAATTCCCTGAGGCCGTGCAAGCTCGCGGCCAGGATTCTCTTAATTAAAATTCGTCCCAACTGCGCACAGCTTTCAGTGTAGGACACATATTTCCCTCTTCACCAGTGTCTCCTGACGCGGGAAAACAATAAAAAAGCCACGTTTCTTATGACAATGTTTCTCTCATTCCAGAGAGAGAGAGAACAGGTTTTTCAGACGGGCTTTTAAAAGATTGCGGAGGAGTGAATTACGCATGGCTCAAAGCGTGAGTTGTGCACGCTTAGATAATGCGAAGCTGTCACTCTTGATGTTCATACTCTCAATATGGTATGGTTCTCAATAAATTTCAAGTAATCTTTTTGACATTCGTTTTGATTTTTTTTCGACGAGTGGTAAGTATTAGTTCGTTTTTACGATGGTAGTTGTGCGCCGTGGGTAAATTTCTACAATAATTCGCATTTGATGATTTGAAAACTAATTTTAAGTACCTTGCTTTTCGCGGATCCTCATTAGGAGTGAAATAAAAAAGTTACTTTTAGGTTCGACATGAAGACATATAAAAACTCTTTAGGTAAACTAAGATGTTCCAACTACTCTAATCATTTTCAGTTTCCACACAATGATGAGGAATCGCTGTATTCAGATTGAAGGATGTAGACTTATGAAAGCAAATTAAATGGAATTCACTGTGAAATAACCGTATTTTTATGAGCTCCGGATGCATTCCCAACACGCACAAGAAGTAATAGTAATAGAAGTAAAACCCCGTCAAACTGTACATCCATACTCAATATATCTCAACCTCAAAAGTGTTTCCACTTTCCAAAACGTTCCTCGTGTTTTGGATCAGATGTGTACCATTAGGTAAATTGCACATTCACGCACCAGTATAAATGAATGGCATTTCATGTTTCACGATCTTTTTAAAAGTAACTGTTATCATGCGAGGTGAAATGTCATCGTGTAATTGCATTTTCAAATAAAAATGTATTCGAGCAGGGAAGTCTATTTTCCAATTCTGCTACTTGTCACCTAACCAAATCAACCGTTAACAGCCGCCGAAACGCAGTGAAAGTGTTAATAAATGAATGAAGGGTTCCGATATGAGAGAACTACAGAAACTAGAGCAAGAAATGCACAACAGTGATTTCTAGACCAGCCTGCCATCGCCTGCCTCTGTTTACGCGTGCTTGCTGATGGGCTGTTAACATTTGTCCGAGTCTCGCCTTCAAGACACAGCAGCAGGTACGCATGTGCGCCCTTCCTGCCCAGTTGCGTGGAATTCATTAAAAAAATGCACTTGCGAAGTGCATCGAGCTTAAAGAATTTCCAAGGTGGGGCAGAAATGGCTGAGGAGCTCTAGAAATATTTAGGGGTTCATAATGGAATAGTAGTCATGTTGCTTTCTTTCAGAGATATGTGTAGAGATGATATCGTTAGATCACGTCATTGTATTACAAAAACTTGGTAATTACCACCATTCATGGACGTTTTTTGTGTTACTGCGACGATATAAGCTCGTGGCTCAGGTGGAAGTCTATTTTGGTCGAGCTCCTGTAATTAAAGGAGGTTTCAGGTCTGTTTTCGTCTATTTTTCTCTGAGCGAAATGTGTCAAAGCGTTCGTTGCGCCTGCCTTTTCCGTAATGTGGATACACGTCGCTCTTATGACTCCCACTTTTATAGCGACAAAAGAGGAATGGCGACGGAGGCATCGGATTCAAGTAAAATGGAACTTTTATTTAAATAAACTTCTATTGTCCCTTCGTCAGATAACGTGTTGCGGACTCGAGATTGTTAAGACGAACCTTCGTTAACATGATTTTTCTTGTCAATTGTTCCCCATTTTGTGCCTGGAATTAAAATTCGCATTGATTTCATCACCGTTGTATGTATGTGTTTACTTGATAGTGTCGGACATTTATAATTCAAACGTTTTTTGTGACTAATAGAGTTCATAGTTATACGGTTAGGAAAGAGAAACAAACGCAGAATGTAACGTATCCCAGATCTCTGTTTCCGAACACACATTCTAAGAGCCGACTACATGAAATAATTTAATGGGTGATCGAGGAAATTGGATGGTGAATTTTATTATATCGAAGTATTTGATATCTCGCGAGCAGCTCCTTAGTATAAATCAATCTCGCTTCCACTAACATCTTCAATTTCACTAAAAATTATTCAATGAATGTTCATCTCAAAAAATTAATTGGTCAGGTACAAATACTCATTTTAGGAGAAAGTACAACGCAGAAATATTCTGTTTAATGCATAAGAAAAGTGAGTCATAAATTTTATTAACAAACTGACCATTTTTCGTGTGATGCACCCTGATTTAACGATGAGTAATTTCCCGAAATTAGGCGAAGAATGTATGAAGTGGTGCGCTTATTTAGGGCGATTGGTTTTTTTTCTTCTCTGAAGAGAGACGTGCGCGAGACGACCAGTAGACAAACATTTATCTTGTCATCTAAACAAAGCCCGGAAATAGGGCCTCTTCTTGCGCTCACGCCTGCACGCGTGCACCTGCCCAGCGACCTGGCACACTTAACCTTCAAATGTACATCTTTCTCCTCCTGCGCTCCCTGATGCTCAACCGGCCCTCCCTGGCAGCGCTTTAGCACCTTAACTGCGCAGGGTTAAAATGAAGTTCTTGGCAGCGCTTTAGCACCTTAACTACGGCTGGTTAAACTGAAGTTCTTGGCAGTGCTTTAGCACTTCAACTGCGGCGGGTTAAACTGAAGCTCTTGGCAGCGCTTTAGCACATCAACTGCGGCGGGTTAAACTGAAGTTCAATATTAAGTTCAAATTTAGAGTCGATTGCACTAAAGCACTTTTGAAAATTGCAAACATTAACTGGACCATGCCTTTATTTAGCTTTCATTAAGTATGTGTAAAAAAATGAGTTAGTGCCTGCAGGTCAGTCAGCAGCATTATGAAAATCCCCTCAGTGACCACCAGTGGGTCCCTTTACAAGAAACGTGTTAGAGGTCGTGCGGGAGTGGGAAAGTTTCCTTCTCAGTTGGCTAACACGTGGTAAAGTATGTTGTATGATAATCAATATATAAGGGTAGACGCTAATTGCTAATATTCTCCTGGTCTCTCTCTATACCAACATGAAGGTGTGTCGGTTCAGTAAGGCTAAATTTAGCGGTTGGTGGTTCCTATTTCTCGCTCAACCTGAAGATTACGTTGGAATTTGAAGTGCCTGAATATTTCGATGCTCCTGCAACCATATCACCGAAATTTTTATTTAAATTTGAAATTAAATCCAAAACAATGTTATATCTTATTATAATTCAATTGAAATTGCATTCGTTGCTATTGCCTCAAATGTTACAGCGAATGAAAAAATCCATCGGCCACCACTATTTGAACAGCATTATACATTAGCGTGCAATAAGGATAACCCGCAGCTATCAAGTTTTTTGAAGACTCGGAAAATCACTCTGACGTGTGACCAACTCTGGTGTCGTCAGAACGCATTCACGCACTATGAGCACGTGAAGATTCTCGTACTTCACCATCATCGTAAAATTTTGATCTTACTATTAAGCGCAAACTCGCAATAATGGGCTCATTTGTATTACAGGACTTCTAATTTGGACGACATGAACGATTTACCTCAATAATACCATATGATGGAAGAGACGTACCTGCTATGTACTAAATAACATTCAAATCTAGGAACCTTGTTCATCATTCTTTTCGATTTTATGGACTAGTTTTTATGAAGCGTCATCTATTATCTCTACAATATCACTGGAGGGAGAAACTGAGGAAGAAAGTCTGGGCGTGTCTTCAAGACGCAGTGATCATAGCCGTGGAAAAAATATGATTTCCTGATTTTGCTCAAAAGTTCAGTAAAATTGCCTTCGCCACTTATTATTGCTAACGTAACTTACTGTATAATTTGCTGTTTTTACGCACAGGAGTTCTTGCATGCAATTCCTTAACGCCATTCTAGATAGTGCTTTACTTTTTCCTCTTTTTGGAACCCCTCCTTCTGTCGAGGCTCAAGCTAATGTGTGTAATCTGTCACCGTCCATAATTACCTTGACGAGACACCCTGAACGGCTACTACCTGAATGCTTAAAACCACCAACTTCTACATGAAATTCTATTGTTGAAATAAATAGTATAGGTATGCTTTCCCCTGCAGTTACCTGTTCTATTGTCGGAGAATGTCACTCGTATGTCAGACATTTCGGTGAATTCGTAGATGGGCCTTCTTTATTCAGTGTTCTTCTTTACTCCTCTTTAGTGAAAAGATTCAAAATCTGGAGACTGCTCTCAAAAGGAGTACTACCCTCTATGTGATGAGGTGGTCCTTATCGGTCAACGCTCTGCTTTCCGTCCCTTTGGGTGAGATCATCTAAGCGCCGTTGTATAATAATACCAGATTAATATAACAGTAAAAGGATACGATAATAATATCCATTTCAGTGAATCAATCCTTTTCAAGAGAATACGCTATAACATAAATTGGCAGTCCCCCAGGGATATACAACTATTCTATCTATGATATATAATTAACGCACCCAGGGGGAAAATGTGAGGTCCTGAGCTGAGAGTTAGGTAACCATTCTTTTCCTAACAATAATTTTGTTTTGTTTTGTTAAGGACCATCTTTTTCGGTTTACTGCTGTCCTGTTTTCAGCACCTCTGACTTGCTTCTTCAACTTTTATCTGGATTCATAACCTTCCTTCACATCTTACTGTTTCTATGCGCACGGGATACGTTGCGAGAACACCTTTTGTGCATAGATTCCCCGTTCCCTTATCTCCATACTACATGGTGCCTTCCTCTTTCTGAAAATCTTTGTTGTGGGAAAGGGAGGCTGAAATGTTGTGGGAAAAGGAAGCGGAAACTAATTTATAATCAGTCAATCGGAAATCGACAGTCAGTACTGCAATGTCGCCTCTGAGAGCGTGACATTTTTGTGACTTTAAATACCTGCCCAATTCAACATACCTATTCTTACAAATTTATACTTTTACTGACAAAGTGCCAGGTATTAAATGTATCTTTCAGAAACTGGCTTACCTATCACATTGAATATTAAATACCTATCACATCCTGTCACATTTTACGCGAGTGTAACACTTGTTCACATGACCAGCGCACAGGACTCATGCTACGTAAGTCAATTGAGAAGATGTTTAAATTTTGTAATTGTAATGGAACATCCTAGATCCGTTCGATTAGGTCACTTATTTAACTAATTTAGGGTAAGTAATTTTAAAAAACAGTGGATCCTCATAATAGTTCAAAGTTGGAACGAACTTGGGAAATTTCAAATTTTCTCTTTCGATTTAAGGTGAAAAAAGGTGTTCATTGTTGACCTAAGTTTTGTTGAAAGAAGGACGATGACACCTAAGCAAGTGAGCCAATCAACAATAAGAGCATCAGAATTTTATGAGTATATATGTAGATAGATTGACGCTTTGTACTCACAAGAATGTCTTCTCAAAAAGAGAAAATCAGTACGGTAAATATATTAAATTTGTGAGATTACTCCAAGCATCAGGCCTTTGGATGACTGTTTAGAAGCGCATTTTGGGTATCCACTCGACGCAAAAATTCAACACCACATACGAATACGATCCTTCGTTTGAATGAATGGTTCATCACAACAATATGATAGTTCATCGCAACAATGTGTGGTTAACTCATAGGAGCAAGGAAGACGATGATGTATCAGCATTATGAAGTCGTACATTCAAAATCCCTTGCTTGCAGCCAAATGTATGCGTCCAATTTTAGTTTCATAGGCTAAACTTTCCAATGCTTTTTGGGACGATGCGAAGGCCCTTCAATTAATCGCTGTCATCTTGTAATAGATTTCTTAATCATCTATCCCCCATACTCACACCTCGCGCTCTCGCTCCTTCACTGTCGGATTGCTCGTAAAGTCTTGGCCGCGAGCGTAGATTTTTTCACCAATTTATTATTGCACCTTAGACCAGTCAACTCACCGGCGATTATCCGTCACCGTTTGTTTTTTTTTTGCGTTGCTTGAGCCATCGTTCGTCGGCGTTGGACCAGCGGTTGCCAATGCCTCGATTCATTGAACTGAGTTGATAAGGAGCGGCAGCTGCAAGCTGCCGCCGCTGCTGCTGCTGCTGCAGCTGCACAAAAGCTGTCGAATGGCTCCTTCTCCTGAAAGTCAGAGTTGTGTGGGTAATCTGTTTTCTGGTTTTATGTTCTAAAATAACCCTTTTTAAAATGTAATTTTACTGTAAATTTCTTCAAAATCTGGCCAGAATTTCCAATAAAAATCAAACTTTGAAAAAGCGTCTCCCATATATTAACAGATACTAAACCGTTGAAGTCCGTATGAGTTCTCAATGGAGTTGAAATATAATCCCTGACGAAGCGTTGATAATACTATAACAAACATTCATTCCTATCTATTATACAGAAGAGAAACATGGCGTGTAGCGGATAATAATAAAGAATTAAGTTCTTAAATAGGGAAAGAATTTTTGAAGCTCGGCAAAACTTGGAATGCAATGCCCACTCGAATAATTCATTCAAATTTTTTAAAAACTACCGCTGTTTAATCTTTATCAGCTTCCTCTACGCATTTCATGAGTGAAACTCTTTACTAACGAAGGCGGTAAAGATCTCACACTACAGTACCTGCACAAACTGTTCTCGGCGATCTTCAAACTAAAAATAGAAGTAAATTTATACATCCTTACTTGAAGAAGAAACGATCTCAACACATTTCAAGCTTCATCGGAACTGAAACTTGACACACGACCCCAGCTGAATACGTGAAAAATTCCACAGGAGATTCGAAATAATACTTTGAATCTCTTTTTTTTATCAAAGAATTGATGACGTCAGTTTTTGAAATAAATTCGTTTCTACCTGACGACTAATACAGTGAAGGGTTTTTATTTATGAATTAAATTGATTCCACGCCTACTCTAGGATGCGATGGTCTTGCATGGCTCATTTAATATGCTTTTATAAATTAAAGCATCGAATTCTGGATCAACGCACTTTTTAACCATATAGCGAGGCATTATGTTGAGTGCAATAGATTGAATTTCATTTTATAACTTAGAATAATAATTTCATCGGAAGCTCTAAATACTGCTGAGCTCATTTGGATCCACTATTAGTTTGATTTAAAGCTGTCTATTGTTATTATCTTGAGAGATCATCATCTAGGTGTTTCACTTGTATTAAATAAATTATTTTAAATCATTTGAGCATTCCATCTGGCGTTCACAAAGACACAAAGACTTTTCTAGTTTTGGCAACCTTGCACGCGTGGCCTGAAGTTGAATTGGTTTCATAGCTAAATGTTATTTGGGAATGGCTGAACTTGAAACTTTTGACCAAAATCTGTCATTTCACAAGCCAAGTGAGAGCATAAATAGTAAACATAAAGTATAAAAAGGTAAAAGGTGTTTATATCAAATAAAGCCTGATTTAAATCATCCTGAACATTGTTCTGTGAAACACCTTACCGGGACGCGGTGATAACTACCCCCGATCGAGCCAGCGTCCATGTATGGCATTAGGGTGGAGATACATGTACTTAATAGCCAAGTAGTACAAAACTAACGCAACGTTTTGTCTACATCGACCTAAAGCTCTGAGAATTACGTTAACATTTTCAGTTGAGTCTTGGTAAAATTTCAAACGAATCAAACGACACGTTTTGATAACAAGCATCAATTTTCCCCGGATTCAAATCGTAGGTTTCTCAAATTATGTTTCATGCATTTTCCTTCATTCACGAAAATTTGAGAGGGAATTTTGTAAAATTCATCTGTACCACACTTTCGGTGCTTTTCAGATGTACTGATAATGACCACCGAACAATTGCAGGTCGCCGTTTTCGCGTGCACTTAGAAGGACCATCAAACAATCAACCCGTCCATACGCAAAAAGCTCTTCTTAATCGCTGTAATTATTTCCGATGGAACAGACGCGGATGCTCAAGACCGCCGCGCTCGTCGAACGAAGAAGCTCGCAGCGAGAAAATCGCAGGACTTGTCTTTGTGGCGCTTTTTACGCGTCCTAAAGCTGTTCGATGTAGATAAAGGGCTTTTGCTTTGTTCTGTTTTTGCATTACTCGGCACCATTAAGCACGGTTTTCAATCGTCTAAAGAAAATCATAGTTTTTTCTTGATGGTTTTTGAAAATCAGCGTTGTGCTACCCCGTGTTCTGCGAATCGTGAAGTATGGAGCACGGTTGGAAAATAATGTACACTCTAAATAGAGTCTTATTCTTATACCTAACTATTTGTCCATAAGACGTTTGTGTCTACATACGTTTTTAAATTCTATCACATTCATCGCAATTTTCTTAATCGAAATTTTGAACAAGGTTATGATTTTCACTATCATTGGTGCCATTTTTTTGCAGTTTCAGTTTAAATTTTCAATTTCAGTTGCATTACATATAGCTTGCCCTATGTTTTTATAATTTTTCTTTAATACTATTTGACATTCAACTGACAAAATTTTCAGTGCCCGGGCTTAAGAATGAACTTAGTAAGCTAGACTCAGCTAAGTGAGTAGACGACGACCTAAAATACAGTGCCAAAACCTGTACGCCGCGGGTGATTAGAGGCTTCAGCAGGTTGAAGTTTTTGTTGTTAGTAGGTTGGATCAAAACTAACTTGGCTAGGTCAAGTAGGGATATGTATGGTAAGGTCAGGTGTCGCTCATCTGAATTTACTCATAGAATTTAGTTAAAACTGACAATGATAGCTTACACGCAAGTTTTAAATGTTTGGTTATGATTGCCGGTGAGCTCAGAATAAGTTGAGTGTTGTTATTGTCTTCATTTTTACTATAGTTTTGGTTACAACTTAAAAAAGAATATAATCGAGGTGTGTACAGCCAAAGGGGGGGG